>VZSC01012441.1:237601-321174 GCA_013398225.1 Steatornis caripensis | reverse complement strand
GGGGGGGGGGGTGGGGGGGTGGTGAGGAGGGGATGTTGAATCTCTTAAACCGTGACAGGGATGGAGAAATGTCGATGAGATAAATATCAGTCTGGGAACGAGCAAATTGCCAGTGTCCTGGACCTTGAAGCTAAACATGGCTTATTTGGTTGTCAGGCCAACCTGAAAATGTTATCTACAGTAGCCAAGGTTCATGAGAAATGCAGTAAATTGTTCCCAAGAGTTCTGGGAAGTCTGAACTGCAGCAACCCGAAAGTGCCTGAAGGACTCTGTTTCAGAGGAGACGCCTATTTGGTCCTTCCCCTTAGAAGAAACACATGTGAGAATGTGTGCATCTTCCTGATCGTTTATGTATCTGCAAACTTCTTCATTTTCCTGGTGATCAGTTTACTGGAGATGGTCTTGCATAGGATAGGTGCCTCTGCAGAAGACAAAGAAATAAAGCTCACGCTGGCCTCTGCAGAGAGCAACCCCTATGCTGATGGCATGGAAGATGGAAAGCAGGCGCTCGGAAACCAGTAAGCTCTCAAAGACAGTTTAGGAAGATCTCTACCTAAGTAGATGAGGCCATGGATTTCCCTCTGCTGCTCTGAGGCTCTTACGACTTGCTTTCATCCGCTGTATGAATTGTTATAGCAGAGGGAGTTTTCCATTGCTGTGCCTGCGATAAGACGGCTGACGCGTTGCAGCTCCTCCTGCTAGGATGCCAGCCCTAGGACTGGGCTCTAAAAATAGCCTCAATTTGTTTTTAGTTTGACTTGGTATCACATGCTCAATTTAAAATACATCAGAACGGTTAATCTCCAGTTCTTCAGTGCTCACGTGGAAAGTGTACAGGATTTTTTAAAGTTAGATGGCATACAAGCAGTAGAAATAACCCTTTCTATCCTAACTTAAATAGCACTCTGCTGCTAGTACTATGAAAGGAAAAGGTCGTAAGGCATTGGGATTTTTAACTTCCTTTAGCCCAAAGTGAGCAGAAACGGTTTTGCCCCATCTCTCCTTACTCCAGTACTTGTTTGCATGCTTGCGTGTTTCTGAAAGCTCTTAAATTTTTAAATCTAGGTCTTATGTAAAGTCCGTCAATCAGATGGCAGCTCTGGAAACTGACTTTAAGAAGTTGTAGCTTAAAGCCCTACGGGCGGTACCTGTGGCCGATAAGCATTTAGTGAGCTGTGGGATCGTTTCTCAGTGCCACGCATCCATAACGAGTTGCTTACTGTCAATAGAAATGGATTTGGTAAGTAAATGTGAGGAAATCATCTGACTTTTTGAAACATTCACCTGAATTTCATAGTTAAAGCTAAGTGGAATTCTTCCTTTCCCCTGGCAAAAAGTGCAACAGAAAGCAAACATGCTTTTACTTGGATTACAGGCATGGTTAGTCATCTGACAGACAGTTTTAATGGAGTCAGAAAGACATGCTGGGGAAACACGCTGACCTACTTTCCTTTTTTAAAACTTTTAAGCAAGTGAAATGTTAATTTAAAAACTCCCCATAAAATTAGATTTTGCTGGTGTAGTTAATTTTGTAATTAATTTATTTATGCTTCTGCTTGGGGTATGATAGATGGTTTTGGTAACTGAGTTTCATCAGGTGGTTTTTGTTTCTGTTAGGAAATTGGGTTACATCTGAGAAATCCATGTTCTTCCCCCTTTCCAGGACAAAGCAATCGGCTTCAAGTTAATGAATGATTTAAGTCTAGTCCTCTGAGGGAGGACTTCACGAACCATTTAAAATGACAGACTAACAAAGCATATTACATTTGTATCGTTTGCAACACATTATATTTTAAAACATTTTTTGTCTTTAAACCTGTGGGAAGAGGGATTACCAGCAGACAGCGTTGTGCATTTTGCATTTGGTGGTGTTTTTTCCCATGTTAAGTAGGTCGATGCTCCACCATCAGTGTTTTCTTGGAGGCAAAACTCGGTGTATTTAAACCTGGGAAACTCTTAACCATTAAACTTGAGAGCCTGAAAAGAAAGCATTAAATTAAATAGGAAAGTTCAGCAGTGAGGGTGGATTAAAACATCACAAAAAATACTAAATTGAATTAAATTGGAAGATAAAGCTTTTTGAAAATGCTGCAGGCGTCGCTGTGCTCTCTCCTTTAGCAGCGGGCACACGTGCAATTCATCAAATGGCTCAGAGGTGCCAGGTTACTGCCTCTCTGGTGCAGAGAGGTGCTTTATTCCCTTGGCAGCAACAGATAGTTTTGGTGAGGAGATCACTGCGTGGCTGAAGGAACAGGAGAGGTCATCGCTCCTTGACTCACCAGTCGATCCAGAGATGCCTTTCACCTGCTCTATCTCCTCCTATTTCCATCATTAGCAGGTTTCCCCGCTGTCAGTCAGCCCCAATGCAAGGGTGCTGCTGCAAATCCTTTGCTTCTTCCCATGTCTCCTGAAAAAAAGTTCTGGTTTCCTTGTTTTTGTTTTAACCCCCAACTAGCTGGTTACAGTTTGCATTATGAAAATAGTAACACAATGTAAGAGAGGTGGAAAAAATGGAAATTGCTAGGAATTGCAGGAGTTCATGGGGAGTAGTACTACATTTTAAAGGATTCACAAGTTACGTATGCTCTTATGAAGCGTAGCACTCTTACTTGCTTTCATATCTTGTGTACTTTTAGAGACTGTCTCAGTGGCAGAGTGAAGATTGAAATTAATTTTTTATTGTTTTATAAATGAAGAGTTGTTTGTTTTGGCTAATGCATGAGAATTTTTTTTGGTACCTCAAGACTACTGAAATGGGCATTGCATGAGTTTTAGCCTTTTTGTAACCTGGAGGCATCAGCCCAGAAAGACAAATCAGCAGTAACTGAACATCCTTATGTGATGAGCTGCTGCACCGTCCGCGGGCCCTGACTGCACTGTAGCAGTGTGAGGTGCTCCTTACAGGCAAAGACTGTCTTCCTCATGTTTTTCTTGCCATAGCACTTCTTCTAGGTGACCCGTGACAGGGTTTGTTTTGATTCTGGTGGAGAGATAACAGGAAAGAGTCACTCAAAAAAGTGTCGTTTCTGGAATTTCATCAAGGTGGGGGTTTTTTGATACAGAAGAATTGTTGATACTGGAAGATGGGGCATTCGACATAGTAAAGCTTGAGTTGCTCTCTGACAATATTGGTCTGCCTCTGTTGGGCAGGGGGCAAGCCAGGGCTGTTGTGTTTCAAATCAGATGTCTCTTGAAGATGGAAGTGGAAGTCCAGAGCTCAACGTGCGTTTGGTTTCGTAGTCCATGTTGTTTAGTGCCACGCCGTCTGGTTATCCCATTGGAGGAGCTCAGGGATCAAACCCATACGTTCCAGATCCTTGTAACAAGTGACACACAGAACTGTTAGTTCCTAAGAACCTTTTGACAGCATTTTTCTACAAGAAGAATGCTCGATTTGCCTCTTCCTGTAATTTGGAAGAGAACTTCAATGCATACTTTTTTTTCCTATTTGGATGCCTCTTCAGGGGAGCTCTGCTACTGAATCAGAACATCCAGAAAGCAATACTAAATTGAAAAGGAGTGCAAACAATAAAAAAAGAGAACAAATAAAAGCAAGAGGATAGTTGTTATTAAGAAAAAGAAACCTCATTAAGTTCAACCCTCTCCCATAACAAAGTGGAAAGTGCACTNAGACTGTCTCAGTGGCAGAGTGAAGATTGAAATTAATTTTTTATTGTTTTATAAATGAAGAGTTGTTTGTTTTGGCTAATGCATGAGAATTTTTTTTGGTACCTCAAGACTACTGAAATGGGCATTGCATGAGTTTTAGCCTTTTTGTAACCTGGAGGCATCAGCCCAGAAAGACAAATCAGCAGTAACTGAACATCCTTATGTGATGAGCTGCTGCACCGTCCGCGGGCCCTGACTGCACTGTAGCAGTGTGAGGTGCTCCTTACAGGCAAAGACTGTCTTCCTCATGTTTTTCTTGCCATAGCACTTCTTCTAGGTGACCCGTGACAGGGTTTGTTTTGATTCTGGTGGAGAGATAACAGGAAAGAGTCACTCAAAAAAGTGTCGTTTCTGGAATTTCATCAAGGTGGGGGTTTTTTGATACAGAAGAATTGTTGATACTGGAAGATGGGGCATTCGACATAGTAAAGCTTGAGTTGCTCTCTGACAATATTGGTCTGCCTCTGTTGGGCAGGGGGCAAGCCAGGGCTGTTGTGTTTCAAATCAGATGTCTCTTGAAGATGGAAGTGGAAGTCCAGAGCTCAACGTGCGTTTGGTTTCGTAGTCCATGTTGTTTAGTGCCACGCCGTCTGGTTATCCCATTGGAGGAGCTCAGGGATCAAACCCATACGTTCCAGATCCTTGTAACAAGTGACACACAGAACTGTTAGTTCCTAAGAACCTTTTGACAGCATTTTTCTACAAGAAGAATGCTCGATTTGCCTCTTCCTGTAATTTGGAAGAGAACTTCAATGCATACTTTTTTTTCCTATTTGGATGCCTCTTCAGGGGAGCTCTGCTACTGAATCAGAACATCCAGAAAGCAATACTAAATTGAAAAGGAGTGCAAACAATAAAAAAAGAGAACAAATAAAAGCAAGAGGATAGTTGTTATTAAGAAAAAGAAACCTCATTATGTTCAACCCTCTCCCATAACAAAGTGAAAAGTGCACGGGGAGAGAAGAGAATAAATAGAAATATTTTATTCCGTTAATTCTGCAGAGGGCTTAAATCCTGCTTATTCTAAAGAGAGTCAAAGCTTCTTTTTGGCAACTTTTCCTGTTGTTTTCTAATTCAGTTACAGCTAGGAACATTTTTCCTACTAGAATTTAAGCATGGCAAGGCGTGAACATATATAAAATCATACAGGCGCGTCAGCTGCCTCCCACAGGGTATGCAGTATTAAGCCCCTTGAGTTTTGGGGTCGTCTGTTTTGACTGGGGGGATGAGGTGGTGAGATAACCCTATGGTAAATGGGCCTTGCGGTAATGGAGGAGGAACATTTAGAAATATTCCCTAGAAACCAGGGTGTGGGAAGAATAAGGCAATTAAGAGGAATCACTAGATGCTCTGTTTTAACAGTTTATTATATATATTGTTAATGAGTATTTAATCTCTAATGCTGTGTGATGGATTAGAAAAGAGGGGGAGTCAGGCCTCTTTCTGTGCATACTTTCATGTTTCCCCTTCACTGAACATTTTCTCTGGGCAAATTGTTTAACTTGAGCTGGTTGG
Source organism: Steatornis caripensis (assembly GCA_013398225.1). NCBI lineage: Eukaryota > Metazoa > Chordata > Aves > Caprimulgiformes > Steatornithidae > Steatornis > Steatornis caripensis. Next base: position 315,990 of record VZSC01012441.1, on the reverse strand, counting down.
AGGTGTTCCAGCACAACAGAGCTTCACTGAAAAATAACACTGGGTTGAATCCCAGAATGCAGAGTTGTCAGCATTGTGTTGTGTTCAGATTTGCAAAATCTTGGGATGAGTTATGAGGTGGGCCGAGAAAGATCCTTGTCGGCTCCCGACCTCCGCGCTGTGCGTTCCAGGCCTTGGCAGACTTGCCTGGGCCATGTCTGCCCGGGGCTCTGGGGCAGTCCTGTGGCTGGTCGGGGGCGTGCATGTTCGTCAGCTCTTTCAGGAACTGAATAAAGCTCTGCTTTTAGAAATCCCAGTGTTCAGTCTGTGCTTTCCATGGGGGTTGTAGCCCAGGAACAACATCCTGAGGACCTCTTAAAAAGCCTTCTGTAAGCCTTCTTGTATCAGGCACTTGCCACAGTCTTAGAGAAGACCATCCTAGCTGGAAGGAGGTAAGGAACCTGTGTATGGTGAGTTCAGAGCCCAATCCCGCACTGGAAGCACATGAAAGATTTGTCGTCAGCGTCAATAAGATAAGACGGAGGTAGACACTGATAGTTAATCCTATTCTGGGTAGTCATTTATAACGTCAACTGGGGACCACCACCCTCATTTAGTTCAGGGCCAGCTGTATGCTGAATTCAGACTCCTTGCCCAACCCTTGGCTTCTTTCAGACGTCATCTCACGTCCAAGTTGCATCCTTTGTTTTCATAGAGAAGTCTGGGAAAACTAGGTCAGTTTATCCAAGTAGAAGTTATTAATTTATTGCGTTAACTCTGTGATGACCTGCTGCCTGTTTGCCTTCTCAAAATGAACTCCCTTGTGTGCAGTAAGTCTTGCGCTGGAAGTTGCAGAGGCCTCAGTAATCACTTTGATTTCAAATCAACAATAAAAAGGCTGCTTTTTTTAGTCTCTTGCTGTTTCCTGGAAACAACTGTCTGTCTGCTTTGCTCCTTGTGTGATCACTACATCAGGCTGGTCTGGTGCGCTGTGAAAGCGCTTAACGTAAAAAGGTTATGGGCTGGCTTTACTTGGGGATGTTTAGAAGATCTTATGGAGAAATCAGGATTTGATGCTGCTTGACCCTGACTGGCAGAATTCATCTCTTTAACCCAGTCCTGTAGTTACTAGCACACCTTCTTGCTTAAATAATCTGGTCCACTTACTCCTGCTATTTCAGAACTGAGGTCCCAGACAAGAATGCAATTTTATTTTTTTTTAATGAAAGATTAGTTGGAACATATTTTAAAGAACTTCTTTGGCGTTGTACATAAAAGATAAAATATATCAAAATAGACAGTCTGATAATTAGGTGCAGGCTTGTGGAGTGATTCATGTCATAACGTGAGTGCTGAAACAGCTGAGGTTGCTGCAGGTGTGTTAAGGGAATTCGACCCTGCGATGCCATGATGCTTCTGCCACTACATAAAGCAGGAGTGCAGATGTCCAGAGACCCTATATTAATAGATGAAAAGCAGTATTTCTGCGTGTGAATTATGGATGGAGCAGTGTTTATTAAACACACAAGCAACAGCCTTTGTCTCACAAGTGCTTTTTGCTTTGAAGAGTCGCATTAAAGCCTACTGCTGTCCCAGGCGCAGAGATCCTGGACACGAGCTGAGGCTTCGACCGCTGCACGTTAAGCCCTGCTGGGGCTCGGCGCCAAGTTACACTCTGCATGGGTGGAAAAGGGACGTCCTGCCCAAGGAAAAACGTGGGAGGCAGAGGCATTTCAGTTGCCTTAGCTTACCGATGTAGCATTTCGAGGAGTGAGACGTTAGAGCTGAAAGTGAATAAACTTGTTTACCTGCATCAGCCGCCAGCTTCAGTGGGGCTTTTATGGGAATCCGGTGGCGTTGCCAGCCAGGCGCTCCCGGAGCCTGCTGGCTGGCTCAGCTTGGCCTTCCCGAAATCCTGCTGGTAGAAGGAAAAAGAAGTCCTCTGACTTTACTCCTTTATTTCTCCTTAGGTTACAGTTTGTGAAAAAAAAGATGAATGTAATCTTTAAAAAAAAAAGAAAAAGAAGTACTCCAACAACAAATTTGCAAATTGTTTATTCCAATTGCTCAGCTTTTGGGAAGGGAGAGGAAGTAAACAGCACGCTAAAATGCAGTGAGATGCAATAGTATTGTTTGAGCATGTTATTATACCGTTTGATGAAACCTTTGTTTTAGTATTATGGCAAAACAGTTTTAATGACGGGCACTGTTAATTAAAAAATCTGACCCAGCTGCAGACCAAGCCCACCTCAGGTGCAGATGCGTGCCCGCCAGCTGCGTTGGACCGCACATCGATGTGAGGCTTAAACAGTAAATTTTTTGGCTGATCTTCTGGTGCTTTTAGGTCTACCTGGTTAAGTAATAAAGTTATTCCCTTCTCTTGCTCCCGGGCTGCCTCTCCTGGCAGAACAGGTTGTTCGGCAGCAGCTCCAGCCAGCCGGGAGGGGAGCCCGGGCAGGGAGGTTGAGCACGGCTGTGGAGCCGCACGCCCTGTGTCCTCGCTGCCCACCGCTTCGAGGGCCAGCCCTGGCACCTTGAGAGCTGGAAATAACCTCTTGATGTTAATTTTATTTCTTTCTTTCTTACATAGTAGTATTGACAAGCCTTTGTCCTTAGGAAGGAACTTGTGTAAGTTCGTGATGACATGTTTTCCCCCTTAGCTTCAGAGGAATAGGTAAATAGTAGCTGAGCTATTTCTCTGCTTTTATTATCCCTGGCCTAGTGGGAGGCCGGGGCTGCAAGCTGCTGAGGCTGTAACGCAGGCTAATGCTGCGATTCCAGGCTACGGCTCCATTTCTTGAAACGCGCTGGGAACAACTGTTCCTTCGCCTTCATAAGCTCAATTTACGGTTGCGGGAGGCAGTGTGTTCTTTGTGCTTGATGAAGTACACCGCACACGCAAGCCTCTTCAGATGTGTTGTCAGTTGGCAGCTCTCTCGCTAGATGCACCTTTACACAATTGCGCAAGGCACCAGGAGGTACAAATGTGAAATTTAGCCTTGGAGGCAAAACAAAGAAATGAAACTTAGGTATGAATGCGGTGTTATCCATCTGCAGATATAGATATTAGACCTGATCTCCCACTACGCTACTGTAGTTTTACACCGATAGGGCTCTGCTGCGATCAGTGGAGTAGCACCACTGCAAGACAAAAACAGCAGTTGTGATAAATGGGGGTTGTTATTTTTAATTCTGGTGAATAACGTAGGATTGAACTCATGTTTGGGGAAAGCCAAACTGCATTCAGTGTGTGAAACCATGCAGGTGGTGCTCCGTCTTGGTGTTGCTCCTGAACTTCTGGTCTTCGTTTGGGGGAGCCATTGCCCTGGGTATTGAGCGGCCATGTGCGAGCAAAGGGAAGGGGTCTTCCAGCTCATCTCCTTTTTTTGTGGCCTTTCCATTTGCTGTCCCGTAAAGTCAGTTTTATCATATGTAATCAGAATTTGTCCCATAGCTGAGACTCATTCATTATATTGAATGAATGTGCTTATTATGGAAAGTTGTGTTGTTGAAGGAGGCTGTTAACAGCATTGTCAGGAAAGAGGTTGCAGTTTGTCATGTAGCTTCCCAGTTAAGTAAAAAGCAAGTCACGGTCTTTTCCTCTGTGTGTGTTAGAATGAGAAATAAAAGAGCCACAGCAGGTTGAAGTGTGCGAAGTGCTACAGTCAGGCCAGGCAGTGGGCAGGAGTAGAGTGCAGCGTCTGGTCTTAGTTTACAGCATGCACTTCCCGGGCCATCAGCGGTCCTGGATAATGCCCAACAAATTGAATTGATGACTTCGGATAACCCCAGCTTCTCCTGGTTGCGAGGCTGTTGCCATGACTGTCTCTTAAGAGAAATTAATGTAATATCTCTAGATGAGTAGACTGATTTACCTTTTGGTGACCCTGGAGAGGAAGGTCAAGTTCGGGGTATTTTTACCTGTAATCGGTTATCCATAAAGAGTTAGTGTACCAGGCTTCAAGATTGTAGCTCAAAAGGGCAGTTGCTTTGAGAAGGTAGCTCAAAAGGGCACTTGAACAGCTGAAATCAGACGAGACAGATTTAATGGCCTCTTAGAGATTTCTGACTGAAAGTTCAGAGTTTGAAATTTAGGGATTTTTTTCTTTATCCAGCCTATGGTAAAACAAATGCACTATAGCCTAATAGAAATTTAATTTCAGGCCGAGTATTTAGAAGTGTTTTTCAGCTTCTGTATGTGCACTTGGTCACTTCAGCTGTAAGGAAGAGAAAGAATAATCACATTGTGTTTGTGGTCTTCTGTATTTTTAGCTAATGTGTTCAGACACTGCAATTCCAGAAAAGCCGTCCTCCTGTTCCCCAGAGTATTTCAGTTTAACCAGCTGTAGGCAGAATTTTATCCAGACTGCCATGGAAGTTACTAGTAAATCCACTGGGATTTTGGCAGCCAAAACAGTAGATAGTAAGCACAATACTTCATTTCATGCGGATTCTGCCGTAGGCTGGCACTGAGCAGTGGGTTACCTGCAGAAGCCTTGCGAGTTTGGGAAACCTCCCCGGATGGAGTGACTGATTCCCAATTCCCAAAGCTCCTTGTCATTCCCGCACTGAGCAGGGAAAGGGACAACTGGCAGTATCCACCGGGTGATGCTGTGACTCTGCAGACCTGGTGCAGGTGGCATGGTAGATTTTAATAAAAATTACGAGGTTTATATTTAGAGTAAGGAAGTGACTGATTTCATGCAGAATGCTGAGAGAGAGATGGGGCAGGGCCTGAACGAGGAGGAAATGTCAGATGCGTAGATTAATTCAGCCGCAGCGCCAGATGCACAGGAACATTGTGGGACCTGCCTACAGAGGTGCTCCATCTCGCAGATGGGAATTTCTGACTATATTAAGTAACTTGAGGTGATGCCTATGTGAAATACAGATGGAAACATATCAGTGAGTAAATTTTCTCTTAGCCAATGGGTATGGCTAGGCTATTTCCATTGAAGATATGTTGGTGGGCCTTCATGGGAGGTATTAGTGATTCAGTCTGCCTGCAATTGTTAATGCTAAGAACCTTCAGTAGCTCTTTAAACATCGGTTGTTGAGGGTGTGTGGATTATCCTATTTCGCACTGGCAATTAGTTGATGATATTAAAGCACTTTGAAAATAGAAATTGCAGGGCAAATGCTGTTTAAACAGTTGATCATTAAATATAATCGCGTCTCTCCACCTACTTTGATGGCAATACGTAGGGTGATGGTAAGGGAGACCAAGGTGTCTGCTTTCTGTTCAGCCCCTGATAAAGGTACTGTGCCCTGCACATCCCAGCTCTGACTCAACTGCTGCTCTTGCTGTCTCTCCTGGCTGCCTGCAGCCGCGTGCTGCAAAACACTTTTTCTTCTTGTTTTGTCATGCTTGTTTGCTGTCTTTCTGTTTTTGCAACTTCTTAATTTCTCATTTGTTTTTAGGACGTGTTTTAGTGGGAGGTTGTTTTCATTCGTATTTCTGGAGTCTGATTTTTTGTTCTTTGGGCAGTTGTTACCGTGTTTGCCATGTTCTGCAGAACTTGAACCAGTCCTGAAATACCATAGTGAATACAAAGGTAGGCACTAGCAGTATATACATAGACATGGAAGCACCTTATGGCCTTTTGGAATTTTTTTCCTGCTGAAGCACTTCATGGAGCCTTCTGCAACATTCAAGCCAAATCTGCCTTTAGAACCAGGTTTTTTTTTTCCTTTGGCTGTGGTTTCGGGCGTTGGATTGGCAGTTCTAGATATCCAAAGCATGATAGCTGTTGCTTTTGCTTCTGGATGTCTTAAAGAGAAAAAAATCTTTTCTCTTAAATGGTAGTAAAGTGAAGTAATAAAAATAATAATTGAAAATAAATTTTAAAAAAGAATGCCAAAGGCATACCGTTCAGCTGTCTTCAAGGGGTATTTTTGTCAGCCTGTTCTGCATTGGCTTGCCAGTTCTGGTCCTATGTCTGGGTTCAGTTAGTATTGTTTTTCTTCAAGGGACTAGAAACTCCTTTTTCGTTCATTCCATCTACTAATATTTCAGGGACCTGACAACAGCAGGTGCCAAATTTCATGTCAAAAATAAAATTTTCAGGCTGATGGAATCTTTGAAACCACAGATCAAGTTTCAGGCCAGTTAAATAAACCTGTAGTGCATCCATTTGTATCATTCATTCATATAATGAAACCCATTCTTATAACTCAGTTCTTGATATATTAACCCTGCAGTTATCCTCATACATAAATGGGAGATGTGTTGCTTTCGTTGGTTATAATAGGATATAACCATATAAATCCCCTGTGCATGAATGGAAAAATAGAAGCCCTTAGGCTATAGGTATCAAAGGTCTCCCCTATACTTACAATAGCCTAATAAGGTTATTTTGGAGGCATAGGTAATTACTCACGGACTTCCTATAGCGAGTGATTCATTGTTCAGTACTGAAACATTGCTAAATGAATTATGTTTTAAACAAGCAAATCCTTGGCCTTCTCTTTAGCTGGGTGGGGGGTGGGGAAGAGAACTGGAGAGACACAAAATTCCACCATTTTCTGCATTAAAATAAACTGCTTGCAAGTTAAAAGGTCCCTGTTATTTGAACCAATTTAAACATACTATCGTGCTTCTTGCCGTTTTGAGTCCATGAATGTGTATTTCTGAATTTCACATTTTGATGAAAATATTATTGTTGTCATTAATTTGATATTTAGAGAAGACTGTGGATACAAGAGCTCAGTGCAATGAATAAAACAGTTGTAGTTAACTGTCCCTGGGGATAGAATCAATCACTGTTGTAGAAGAGGGTGACATTTAAAAAAGAAACTCAGAAGAAAATGTCATGCTTAAAAAATTAGATTTAAACGCACTACCTCCTGATTGATTTTTATTGCACTCAGATGGATACACTGATTGATTATCAGCCTTACAAATGTTTAGTACCTTTCTCACTTCTCTAATAATCAGAATAATCTAATTTTCAATGTCATTTAAGTTACCGTATTCAAGGTTATAATAGATCATATTTCTAATAAAACATAGCAATTATGTAATGAATAATACAAAGCTGCAAGGCAGAGTTCAGATTCACCTTTGTAAAGAAAAAAAAGAAAAGAAAAAAAACCCCAAAATACTACCAGTGGCTGGAAGAGCCAGCATACGTAAAGGCAGCCTACAGGATGATGTCTTCTGGATTTGTGGTGTTTCCCATTGTTGTTCAACTGAGGTTCCTGGAGCGTTGGTCGGGGCATGTTTGCCATAGCTGAACATTATTTCTCAATAGGAAACCAGGGGCGGACTTGAATTCTGTAATATATGTGCGCTCGCTGTGCCTGGGGAAAAATGATAGCGTGCCAGGTGCTTATGAAATTTCTTCCATGATCGTTTCTCGGTGCTCCCTGTTAGTTTTGATACGTGTCTGTAAAGAGATACTATCTCACTTAATACGAGATGTTTTCTTGTGGCAGTTGCACCCGACAGCTGACATGGTTGATGTCTCTGAATCAGCTACAAAACATGCAGTTTTCAATGTGTTTCAGTTTTGTACTTGAAGCCCCTTACATGACCGTGTATTTGTTGTTGGCTTTGTCCATTAGAAACGAGAGGTTTGTGTTTGAAACGTGCTTTGCCTCCAATCATTCTCCATATGTCAAAGCTCAGTTTTGGCATGGGAATTTGTTTTAAGATAGTTTCCTGTTCTTTTTAAAGACTGAGCAGTTTTGCCTAAAAGAAAACATTATTTCATCTGGAAATCACGACCTAGGAAAACCAATCTATTTATAACTACCTGGTGTTCTGCACATTTTAATGCTATGTTTGGCTTGTGATTGTATTGCTGTTAAAACGTGAACAGGAGTCTTACCATTCTGAATTGATGGCACATCAGTTTGTCAAGCGTGTTGCTTTCAAGACGGGTATTTTCTTCCTTTTCTTAGACTGGAGATGGGAAAACCAACCTCCTTGAGGCCCCTCATCTCTGTGCCTGCTTCCACCAGCACCCGGGCATGGGAGCCGCGTGTGATGTGCAGCTGGGTGCTGGCTTTCTCCATAGGGTGGAAAAGCCTGCTTCAGCAGCAGCAGCAGCAGCATTGAGGGTGCTGAGTTTCCCTTGGTTCACGGTTTCCCAAGGTGACTGTTGTAAAAGACTGTCTGCCGTGGGTTACCGTGAGCATTAGGATGAGCACAGTTTATGGAAGGGTGGTGGGAGGAAGGGTGACGCATGGTATGTGTAGGGCATTTATCCTGATGGATCAAATTTGGCAGTGGCAGTAGGTAAGCATTTTGCATATTTGACTGAAATTGTCCACAGCTCCTAACTTCTGCCAGAATTAGAAATTCTTAGCAGCTGCAGCTGGAATTGGAGAAGTCCGAGCGTAAAGGAGCTGTGCAATACTTGAGGGTTTCCACCCTAGCAAGCAGCTTGGTGCTCCTGGAAGCCCTTGGCGCAGCGCTGAGCATTGAACCCACCGCCCGCATGTGGCACCATTCGCCTGCGACATCAGGCAGCCCAGGCCTCCTGGCGTTCAGCAAGGGATAGGTGGCTTCCTGAGGTGCAGGAGAGCAGGCGGGAGGGCGAGCCTCTGCCCGGAGGGGACAGTTGGCAGGCCTGCAGCAGTCCTGCCTCAGCTCACCTCTGATTTCTCTTCTCATCAGAGTTCACAAACAAAAGGAGTCTGTTTGAAAGCCTACCTTGTGCCCAGTGCTGTGCAATTACTGACTTGCTCTGTGTGCTTTGTGATGCTTTTGAGATTTGTTAGCTTAACGAGTAACTTCCAAAATATTTAATGACAAGAGAAGTGTGGTTTTACAGGAATGTGAACTAACTGGAAACACTCGTAGTTTTCACTACAGGAACAAAACCAGTTAACTAGTACACAAAGCTCTTCAAAGGTCGCGAGGATCTCCGAGAGGCAAAACTGCAATGATAGCATTTCAAGTCATGAATTTATAGCTGATTAATCATTATAATATATGGAAGTTGCTGTCTAACTATCTTCTGGGCATCTGGGGAAGCAAAGGTTATGCAAGTAATCGGAAAAGCAGTGTTGCGAGCTGCAGGTTCTTCTCCCCTGGGCAGATTTGTGCCACCTTTAACAAAGGGGAGTGCAAACACTCGCTATTCCATAATTTTACCTGATTATCTAGAAACTGCCTAAATCTCTTGGGCTGGATCCCAGACTCTTCTTAGGCCAAGCGGTGACTTAAGTTTGGTGGACCTGAGGGTCTTGTGTTTAAGACTGGACGATTCCCAGCATTACGACATGCTTGAAATGATCCCACTCAAGCAGGAGAATTGCTGCGTGGTTGCTAAATGAGTGCACTGGGATCCTCCGAGAGAAGCTGTTTGTGTCTTTCCTATGCTTAGTTTCATCTACAGTAGGCCCTGCTTTTCTTGAAAAAAATGCATCCTTCAGTCCTGCAGCTTTCGTGCCCTGCCCATCGCTTCAAGCAGAAGAGGGACAATGTGCTGAGGCCAAGGAAAACAGTGGCAAACCTGGGGTGAGGAGAACAGACTGGATGGTACAAGAGATGATGTTCAGCCCCTCCACTGTCAGGTTAGGGGGCTCAACGTTTGAGGGCAGGGGCTGGTCCTTAAAGCTAAGACAACAGAAAGTGCCTTCGCCAGCTTACGAACCCTGCCGCAGCTGCCTGGAGGTTTCTGGGTGTGGAAGCGCGAGTCCTGGCATGTGTGTTGAGGGGACAGGGAAGCTGTCACGGGAAGATGGATCGGAGCAGACGTGCTCAGGCGTGGGCGTGCGTCGCTCAGCCGTCCGAGCAGCACCGAGACTCGCGCGGACGTGGCTTCCTCACGTACCAAGATACACCTCTCTTCATCCTCTTCTCCACCACCCCACCTTATTTGTTTTTTTAGGTTTTTTTTTTTACAGCATTTCTCACAGGGCAAGAGAGCTTCCATACTGTCCCCTGTCGGAAGCTCTTAAATAATGCAACTATCGAGTCAGAATTTAGTGCACAAGTAATGAAATTCATAACCTGAGTTTTCTATGGTAGCATTAACTCTGACACAGATTCATCACTGGCGTATCGTCATTAAAAGGCAGTGGAATTGCATCGGGGATTGATGTGATCATCTGCATGTAAAGATCAAGATACAAAAAGGTCTGATTTATGTAATCTAAGCATAAGCTGTAATCCAAAACTCTTCTTACATGCAGTGTGACAGTTCCTGTTCCCAGAGCAGTGATGGCATTTAAATTTACTGGGTAAATGTGTGTGTTTATATGTTTTTATTTAACTCTTTTAAACATAGTGTTGTCTTAATGTTTTTCTCTCTTTTTTTCTTTGCGTTGAATTATAGTTGTAGTTGAATCTGCGTAATAGTTCAACGTTATTGAAATTCTTTATATTTTTGGAGCCTGGGTGTTATGCTGTCAGCATTTTATTGTGTTATCTTATAGGGAATATAGAAACACTGCCGTGTCTGATGCAGCCTTAGCGAAGACAGATGTAGGAAATATAAAAAGTATACATAAAGGCAAGAAGAAAAAAGTGATTCAGGTTTTATCGTTATTACAAAGGCTATCGATATCATAGGAAAAAGGTAACAGTGAACAAGAACTGTTCACTTTTCAGGACACGTTAATTCTCCCCTTCTTACTCTTCAGTGATTTGCACCCGAAAAGAAAAGAGGACAGAGCTGGGCCAGTTTGGTGATGTGGATTGACCAGCAGCTGTCCCTCAGGTGGCCTTTGGAGGGGAAGGGCCTTCATGTACAGCTGCTGAGGGAGCTGTGCCGGGGTAGCACGGGAGCGGTGGCGCGGTTCCTGCCAGAGTTATCTCCTGGTCGCCGGGAGCTCTTGGCAGCTGCTCCGAAGCCTGGCCTAAATAACGTGTTTGTCTTCCACGAGAAGTTCAAAGCTATCGAGATAAGTATTTGCTGAGTCCGCCTGTTTAACAAATTTGTCAATCAGCTCGTAGAGCTATAAGTAAATGGGGCTTTATTACAAAGGCTTATTGCTCTTTGCGGTTGTGTAGGAGTTTACGTAATTTTCTAAGGAGCTCTTTTTATCTCCCAAGTACAGCGGCAATTAGGATTTACTTCTGGAGTGCGGTGGCGGTTTGGAGCACTCAAGACGTACGTGTTGGTCCTGGATGTTTTTCCAGCGCAGGAGACTGTACTTGCACTCTGCCCTGGGGTCCAGTGAACAAATCAGGGCATTGGCTTTAGGGAAATATTTGTAAAAGGAAGGGGGGATCCAACCTCCCCCCAGCTAAACCTGGCTACACTGGTAGCATTGAACCCTCACAAGAAGGTACCTTTTCAGTCCACCCTTCCTGGTCTCCTTAGAGTCTCCGTTACTCCAGACAACAGGATTTATGGTGTTCGAGGTTGGGCTTTGATCCAGTGGAGTGCTCAGCATCCCAGCCCTGATCCAGCAAAGGACATCATTGACTTCAGTGCAGGTCTATTCACCCAGCTGAAGTCCAGTTCATCCTTAAAATATCTGCTGGATTGGGGTCAGAGTCTCCGTTGCAAAGTCTCAAACCTTTACTGAGCAAGACCAGAGCCGTTCATCACGTGGAGTATGTGCCCGATGGCCTCGTAAAGAAGCAACAATATTTACTGCACCTACCCCTTGTTTTCTGTTGCATATGTTACATTATTTCTGTAGATGCCCCTGACTCTGCTGCTTTTCCACCCCACCATTTTCCCATGTCACTCTTCATGTTCTCTCAGAAATGACATCTTCAACAGATGCTGTAGGTGAGACTGTATCAAACCCTCTTCTTTCTCCTGAAACATTCAGTGTTTGTCTGCTCTTTGCAATCATTTGTGATTGGCAAGCATGGAGGAAGCAACCACAGAAGATGTGATGCCACAGAGATGGGCCAGAGAAACCCACGGGGCAGAAACGCTAGTGTGGAGGTGGCTCTGGGCATCTGCCCAGTTTGCTGTGCTTCCCTCCCTGAGGCACAGATAGATGCTCTTTCTGGAGTGTGGCAGCACAAGTAAGAATCAGCAGGTCTTTGGCCATCCAAAATCATCGGCCATCCTCACGTGTGCCCAGCCCACCAGCCTGCACCCTCAGATTTTGGGGCCCTAGTTTAAGTATCACGAGGTTTTGAACACCAGTGAATGTTAGGATTGATTTTTTTGTCCAGCGGCGTGTAGTCTTTGGGGTGTTTAATATTGACACGGAGTCTTTGGGGAGAGGGATGGATTTTCTTTAGCTTTGTTGTAAAGCCTTACTCATCTGGTTACGCTTAAGATGTTAGCTTTGGCTAACTACAAGCTTCTTGACAAAATTCACAAGCACTGGCAATACTGCAGACATAGACTTATCTCCTGGGCACGTTTTGTAAAATTAAGCTAATTCATTAAAAGAACAGAGAGTAACATGGTGATGGAGCAGCTGTCATATTTTATTACAAAACACAAATATGTGGGAAATCAGTTACAGCACGACTGCTGCACAATGCATATTTCCAGTAATCCTCCATGGCCGGGGGAAGGTAGAAGGCTGATCTGAGCGCAGGAGCAGATGGCAAGCAACTTTAGATAGTTTCACTGCCATTTTTACTCTTTCAAGTGTTTGTGCTTCTCCTTTGATCTTCAGATCTTGAGTTTAATGTGTTTCATCTTCTTTCATTTACTGTTTTCAAATTTAACTTTCCCTTTAAATAACTTCTGCTTGGTGGAGTTTCTATTAGTATGGGTTTGTTATCTTCCATACTGTGAAATTTAAGAAGAGAGACAGTTGCTATCTTTCTTCGGTGTTGTTCGCATCCAATAAAATACCAACTGCGTCACTGCAGAGGACTTCACCATTCATCGTGCACAGCTGTAATGATACAATGAAAAAAATCCCACCTCACAAGGTTGCCGAGACCCTTACGATGCATGTGAAGTTGCAGTAGACTTTCTTGGAAGGTAGATACTGCAGGTGTGTGATGGCACATCCACAACAAGCACCTATGGAAGTTTGGTTTCATCACTATCCCATGAAATTTAATTCTTGCAGTTGGGTATTTAAGCTTGCATTAGTATTCTCTGTGCATATAACATTTTTATCTGCACTTAAAATAATTTATGCTTAAAATAAAAGCATTTAGCAGTGGTTTGAAGTAGAACGGCAAGAGCAACATGGGGTGATCTGAATAACCACGTGATCCATGTCTGCTTTTTCTATAGCTGTCAGAAACGATAGGAACAAAAAGAAGAAGGAACCTTCGAAGCAGGAGTCCACAGAAAACTATGAAATGACAGCAGAATTGGATGATCTCACTGAGAAGATTCGAAAAGCTCACCAGGAAACCTTCCCCTCGCTCTGCCAGCTGGGAAAATACACTACGGTAGGTATGGTTTGTGACGCATACATTCTGGGTATGCCTGGATGATGTGAGTTTTGCATTGGAGACATTTTAAGTAGATGTACTCCTTGCTCCTCTTTATCAATGAAAAAACACAGGTATGCATGCAAATACACGCTGAAGAAGAAAAATTGGACTTAACTGTAAGCATTACTTAGTGGTATTGTGAGAGACTGGAAGATTAGTCCAGCCAAGAGACAATCTTGGAGTCCGTGAGTCAATTACATGCCATCATTCATTAGAAATTTGTTGGCTTCCAAAGACGTGATCTCTGCTTGTGCGTCAGCGGATTGCAGCTTTGCAGGTGTAGAGAGTTCTTAAATGCTGCTGGATTACTGGTGACGGTCACAAAGCTACCAAGGTCAAGGAAAATATGAAATGTCTGAATAAGCTGGTTTCCAAAATGCTCATTTGCAGTTTGTTCCTCTCCCAGTCTACCAAAATTCTACAAAGCAGCAAACACTTATGCTGCTTTTAGAAATGAAAAATCAGCCCCCCTGCCCCCGTCAAGAAGTTCAGTACTGTAGGAATTTCTCCAGAGGATGTGGGCGAAATAAATTTTTTGTATACATGTGTATGTTGCTAAATACAGGGAAAGTCTGTGGTATTTATTGATTTCAGAGACAAAATTCAATTTCAAGTTTGCAAATGCAGCAATAAAAGAGACGCTTAAAAATAAATTGTTAGGTAACGTTTAGAGTCCTGTCGGTAGAGGAATGACTTTGCTGGGTCTGGTCTTGCCGTCAGTTGTAGCAGTGTTGCCCGTTTCAGAGGATGTGCGGAAGGTCCTGGAGCGGTCGTGTGTGCGCTCTTGCTGCCGAGGCCGAGAGTTCAGGAGTGGCATGACTGGGGCAAGGAGATGCCTGCCTCCACGGTCCTTGCCCTCCATGGTTCCCCAGCTGGAGATCTGGGATCAAGCTCCCGAGGCCAGGTGAAATATTTCTCTCACTGGATTGCTCTCTGTTTTGAGTAGGTGCCGTGGTACTGAAACAAACATTAGATTTCTCAAAGAGTAATCTAGGCAAATCCCTGTGGGGCATCAGTAGTCACTATTTTATGACATACTCATCTGTTTACAAAGTGCAAGGTTCAAAAAACACTCAGGTCTAGATGTAAGACTGTATTTAAGTGCAAGCAAAGTAAACATACATGGTGTGATGTTAGAAAAAAAGCATGTTTTTCACGTTGCTGAAAGTATTTTCACAAACATCTTTCACAGTTAATTTTGAGATGCACATCAAATGGTTAGTACTGGGGAAGGTGCCTGATCTCTGCACGCTTCTCTGGTGCTGTCCCTGCTTGGGTGAGATGTAGTCAAAACAGTGAGCGTAGGCATGCTGGTAAATACTGCACAGGCAGACCCCCAAGGACTAGCGCAGCGTGAAAGGCTGGAAGCTTGAAACCAGCCAGCTGGTGACATAACCGAAGGCAAAGCTGGAGACGGTGGGATCCATAGTGTGCCTTTCCAAGGAAATTCCTGGATTAATGCCTTCTACCCCTCCTCTCAGCACGCGTGGTCACATCCTCGTCTTGAAGTGAATAAAACGTTCCAAACGGGCTCTCTCGCTTCTGCAAGCGCGAGAGCGCTTCTGAGCGAGTGTGAAAAAAATCTTCCCAGTTCAAAGATGCTGAGTTTATGCCTTGCAGAGGAGGTGGTTGGGTGTCCGCAGCTGGGGCGTGTAGCCAGGCTGGTGTGCGTGCCAGAGTGTGTTGCTCACAGGCTGCCTTGCGAATGACCTGGCGATCTCAGGATAATAATCTATCGGTATACCTCCCAACGTAAATGTGTCGGTACGTGCTTTTCTGTTACCTCTGAGCTAGAAGAATACACTTCAGCTGGTGTGATGGTACTTCGTACTGGTAATTGCCAACGATCCTGAAGGGATGAAAGATAAAACTGGGCACCTATATGCTTGCGTTATGTATTGGATGCTTAAATATCATTAATATTTTAGCTCTTGAAATGATACAAGCAGATGAAATTGGAGAGGGTCTCGTTGCGTATCACTCCCACCGCTGGTGCCTTCCTCCTTGGGTTCCTGGTGACCCCCGTGATGAGGGGTCCCTGTTGGAATTTCAGAGCCCTTACTGAGAGCACCTGGATCTAAGTAACGAGCAGATGAATCCGGTCTGCCCGTGAGTCCTGGCTACCCATGACCTGACCACACTCTCTCTGAGGCGGGATGTTGGTCGTTCATGTCTCAGGCCAGATCAGACAGCTTGGGTAAAGAGATTTCTTGTTTTTATCGTTGGTCTGTTGGAAGTGCGCAGCGGTTAGCTGCACGTGGCTGAAGTCCCTGCCACTTTGTCATGGTTTGGTACTATACAAGTTGCAGTAACAAAATTATACTGAAAGAGTTATTTTTGGCTTACCTTGAATCTTTGAGAGCGATACAGCTTCCTTCAACAGCTGTGTCAAAACTAATAGTGGCAGTGCTAAATACTGGCTTCTTGCTGCATTCTCATAGTCTCTGTGTGAAATGCAGAGTAATCAAATCTCTCGCCTCGCTAAAGTCTGGTGACCACTCCAGCTTTTTAGGTGGGAATTCAGTGTTAAGAGCTGATTTTTATGAACACTGTCTCCACCCAGCTGTGGAAGGGATGGAGTACCGCTGGGGCTGGAGTACGGGTCAGCTTCATCTTCAGCTCCCCCAGGGAGAAGCCTTTCTGCAGCGGCGGAGGATCTGGGAGGTGGAAGATGTGTGTGTGCTGGTCGGAGGAGCACAGCTTCGGTGCTCCTGCTGATCAAATGGCAGGGCTCAGGCAATAGTCTTTCCTTTAGAGAATACTTGAAACAGAGAGTAGAAGAAAAAAAAAAAAAAAAAAAAGGAGCACACAGCCGTTTTTCTAAACGCCGTGTCCAAGGGGAGCTAGAAGCTTACGCCACCTCTACTTTTCTTGATGGTAGCAAGGTAGTACGGGCAGAAGATTGCCAGCAGTCCTGCTTCTGTGCCCGGTTCTGCAGGGTAACAGTCATGAAGCATGGCACGCTCACACTGCGGAGCATACAGATTGCTTTTGTAACCTTACAGTTTTTTATTTAATTCTTTAAGCGAGAGGGGAGAAGTGAGTGTATTGAATCAACGTGGATTCACTTGGATTTCATGAGCTTTGCACTTGGGTACTGGTAGACGCGGTGGACAGAAGAAACTGTTCTGCAAGCATAGCCCCTGTTCGCCTTCGGTTGCGTGACACTTCAGACTGATTTAAAACATGATTTTGCTGTAAAAAGAGTGAAGAATTTTTAAGTGTAGGAGAGTGAGGTAAAAAAGACCTTGCAGAGATACAGTCATAAAAAATCTGTTCAGGCGTTTGGCGTGCGTATCTGGCTCCTCTCGCTCTTGAGCACTGCAGCCTGCCTTTTCCAGAGGGAAAGGTTACGTGGTGATTTTTTCCCCCCCTGTTGTGTATTTTTACCTGTTCAAAAATGGTTTTAGAGAAGCATTTTCAATTATGGTTTTTTTATATCCATCTGCTCTTTAAAAAGAAGAAGTGTCCCCATCCGTAATAATTACCATACTTTGCATAGTTAATAAAAGTCTACTTAAAATAATGGGAGAATAGCACTCGTGTTAAATTCCCTGGGTCATTTGACTTAACAGTTGCATTTGGTGGGCAGTGGCAAGTATAGTTCTGTCGGTGATGAGAATCAGCAAGCTGTTTAAACGTAATGGATTTCAAAAGTCCATCATAAATAGATCTGTTTTATTACTGTCATCCAGGTAAGAGAGAGTGCCTTAGTGATTTCTCCGGAGATGTCATACTTTATAGTATAATTGAGTGTAACTATACTGCTTGTCCCTTGAGACTGGTATTATTTGTAAGTCTACAGCTGTGTTACATCCAGCCTTGTGGTAAAGGGAGGATAGGACAGAAAATACTTTGGATTCTGCAGACCCTTGCTGTGGGTTCTCCTGGGCTGCCCTTGGCTGGCTGGGAGCGGAGATGTTTTGCATCTCAGTGGCATTTTGTCCTTTGTAATCGCTGGGTTTAGAAGTTACGCAGCTATTGTTCTGTGCCATTGCAGAGGAATATATAAATACGTGTATGTGTATCTCTCTCCTGATGCCGGGACTGGGCAGAGACGTGTGCTGGGGTCCTCAGTGAACTCGCCGGAGCTGAAGTGCATTGCTGCTTTTACTAAAAAGGCATAGCAAGTGTTCCTGATTAGGGCAGAGTGCCCCTGTGAGCCTTGTTTCCTTTGTAAAGTGGATTTTAAAGACAGTAGGGATTCTGCTACTGTGTGTGTTTCTGTGAGTACCTCATCTCGTGTCGTTAATGTGGAGATAGAGCAGCCTGCAATGGAAAAACAAAAATGATGGAAAAAATGGGATCAATTTATGTGGCAAAAATGGCTATTTAATTGGATTTCATTGCAAGGTTGGGTTTTTCCACTGATAAAGATGCCACTAGGGTGTATTACAGTATTGTTCCACCATATGTGCGCTGGTGCAAAGGCCTGAAAAACACACAAGGCTGCTCCTGGAAAAGACACCCAAAAAACTGCTTCGGTGAAATATTCAGGAAAAGTCATAGCGTCTGCATCTTTTTTCACAGCACGGTTAGAGGAGGTCCCCAGGCAAATTTAATCAGAGTTTCTGTTTCTAACGTGCATTTTATTAACCTCGTATTTTACTGTTCAACCTATACATTGATACTGAGTCAGTTTTGGTTTTACATATTCGGAAACGCTGCTAAAAATCTAGCTATTTTCTGTGACGCTTGCAACTACATTCATTACCAAATAAAAATGTTGAAAGTCTTTCCATTTGTAGCATCTCAAAGATAATGTGTAAACCACATTAGCGCCAACGCTGAGGAATCTGCCACCCGGTGTAATAAAACACCCGGTTATTTTGTATTTTATTAACTGCCCCTTCTCTTCAGTTTGCATAATAGTGAGTTAGATTTACATTTGTTAAGATGGCTGTGCATTACTCTTAATAGAAGACACGTCAAACTTCCCGTTGCCGGTACTGCAGCATGATAAAGTAACCTCATATGATACTGATGAAGATTTCGTTCACACTTGCTGGTTTCATGCAACGTCTTTTTTTCCAGATGGATACCCTATTGTAAAATTATTTCCTGCTTTAGGCTCTGCTTTGTGTAGCTCTCCGCTATGCCATCTTTCTATGAACTGGATAAACTGCCTATTAAATTTAATTACAGCCTGAATGACTGCACATCTTGATCTTATTTTTTCTCCAATGTACTGTATTTCACCAAGGTCCTTGAGGATGAAATAAAATAAATCTGAAGGATGCATACTCCAGTAGCCGAAAGAAACGTTTCAAAGGGCATTACAATGACTGTTAACCCATTAGTTTTGGATCATTTTGAAGGCAGTTCTTTAGGTTTAGGATTATAAAGACATTTTCTCCTATCTTTTCGTCTGTCATTTAAAAAAAAAAGAAAAAAAAGAAAATAGAGGAAGTTCCCAGAACAAGAATTCAAATAGAAATTATGAAATTACTTTCTTACCCCTTAAAGTGAGGGGGAGCAGGGAAGAGCACACATACACCTTCGAACTATTCAGCATGGTTAGCGTTTAGTTTTTGTAACAAGGGCCTAATATACTATTGTCTCGAATCTCCACCCTGTTGCAAGCGAGGGTGAATGTCGGGCTGGCGGCACGCTTAGGACCCATCAGGACTTTCACCTTCATGACTGACGGTGGCCGTGGCGTCTGCGAAGGCAGCCCCGGGAGGGCATGACAGAGCATCGCAGCCAAGCTGAGCCCACCCCCTGTCCCCTCATCAGCCTCTTCAGGCCCTTTGTCCTTCCCATGAACTGAAGAAAGCTGCCAGCTTCAAAGGTTTCCAAGGAGGCGGACGTCAGTGGCGATGGCGGCAGGGTCGCTAGAGATGTTTCCTCCGAGAAAGTGCAATCTGTGTAAACCGAATGCTTTTTGGTGGCTATTTATCTGCCATGTGTGTTAGACTGTTAGGTTGATACTCCTCTCTTTAAGTTTAAAATTAAAGTTAATTTAACGTTTTAACTTCAACCAGCTAAGACTGAGGCAGCTAATCACATTGGCTTCCTCTGCAGCTGGGGAGAGAGCAGCCACCCTAGGGGATTTTCCTTTACCTGCCTTAAGTACCCATCTGGAGTGGGTGGGCCTGTTTTTGGAGACGCCTCTCTCGTTCTTGGTTAGTCAACAAGCTCAGATGAGATGTCGAAGAGGGAAACTCTGCCTTTGGTTCTCTGTGGCTGCAGCTCAGCGCCTTTTGCAAATTCATTACCAGCGTATTTTCACAGGTAAAATTCCTCTTGCAATGAAGAGGAGATTGCCCAGACGCTGAAGGCAGCTGCAATGCACGCTGAACCTGGTGGTTCGTGAGGTGTAGTTAGGGGGGCCATTGCGCTGGCTGCATCCCAAACAGCGTTGGATAAAATGCTGACAAAATGGGAATATGCTGCATGCTGGGGAAGGAGGAGAGCGGCCTTGGGTATTTCAGAGCTCCGTCATTACCCGTTTCTCATCACCCCGCTGGACTCACAAGTGGCTTTGAAACAACTCGCCAGGTCTCCCCACACCCCCATCTTTTTGTTGGACTAACATCAGATAGAGCAGAGTAACTTCTGAGCGAGCCAGTTCTTGGCTGGCATGTTGAACTTTTTCAGGGGTTGAGTGGTTATTCTGAATGTATGAAAACACGAGTTAAATCACAAACTTAACACAGATTTGCTACACATCCTAGCAAATTGCGAACTTT
Organism: Steatornis caripensis; assembly: GCA_013398225.1. Classification (NCBI taxonomy): domain Eukaryota; kingdom Metazoa; phylum Chordata; class Aves; order Caprimulgiformes; family Steatornithidae; genus Steatornis; species Steatornis caripensis. Next base: position 295,989 of record VZSC01012441.1, on the reverse strand, counting down.
TGGATTGAGAGATATAGGTGCATATATATATACGAGTATATGGAAACAGCGTCTGAAAGATGCAGCTGGAATGTCCTTGTAACACTTCAAACAGTAGGCTTACATGTTGGATACATGGTCAAGTGAGCGTATAGCATTCATCAGCGCACACGGTGTTTTTCCTAACGCCGTGTAAAGAAATGCTCTTTAATTCATGGGAGACTGTAGCTTGAGAAAGCTGTAAAACTCTTGCAGGGCCACAGAGCAGATACATTAAGTAGAACTAATTTGCTAAGACCTTAAGTATGCAAAACTGTGTTCCAAATATCGTGCTGCTTTTTCCAGATGAGGACCCAATATTCTTGTTCCACTGCTCGTTTGTGTTTTCTGGGGTACAACTGTAAATTGTCTCCCTCAATGCACTTATTATATAATGGCAAGGAAGAATAATGATAGTGGCATTTGGAAATGTTTAGGTTCATTTGTATTCCTTGTACAGATGGCCTCTGCAATCGTAAGTAACAGAGAAGTATCCAAGGAATTTTCAGGCGATTAATCCAAGTTTAAAACCAGCATCATCCCAACAGCAAGCTGCAGAAAATGCCTGGAATGTTAATAGAAAGTACTTCTGGAAGGAATATTCGGTTGTTTTTCCTTTCCCTTGAAAATCATTTACTGAAAGGGACGTTGTTGATTTATGGTGCCTTCTGTCTGTCTTGCCAGAACTCCAGCGCAGATCATCGGGTTCGACTGGACCTCGGGCTTTGGGACAAATTCAGTGAACTTGCAACAAAGTGCATTATTAAAATAGTGGAATTTGCAAAGCGATTGCCAGGCTTCACGAGTCTGACCATTGCAGACCAGATAACTCTACTTAAAGCAGCCTGCCTGGATATACTGGTATGTATTTTTAACATCATTGTTACGCTACTGATGTGTTTTCTATTGCTCTTTTTACTGTAATCGACAGGGAGAAGGGGTCAAATACTGCCTCGGCCTTATGGTTGCAAAATTGAACTTACTGGGTAGTCTGGTACGGTCGCGAGTGGACTCTCGCACGTCTACAGACGTGTGTTATATGGGATGAGCACACTTTTCAGAATATGTAGTAAGTCCTTATAGTTTGTGGATTTCGGTGTAGTTGCAAGAAGGGCACATTTTGGTATTGTGGCACTGACTTGAAACATGTCCAACTTCGGAAAAATTTCCTTATTGTTAACACTGAAGAGAGATCTGAATCTCTTTGCCTCCTTCTTCCTCCTCCCTCCGAAATGTAACGCTCTGTATAAAAGATACCTAGAAAAAGACAGTCCGCTGTATAACGTTTTACGAACACGCTGTACCTGTGGTTGTGAGGTATTTAGAGGAACAAGATACAAATCGTCAGTGAGGTTTTTGTAGGTCGTAGAGGGGAAACCGGTGCGCCTGGAGCCTGGCAGGTGCAAGCCTCCGGCACGCAGACCCCCCTGCTTTCACCGGTGCTGCAGGCACCTATGGAAGTGGACGCTGTAATGGACTGTGTACAGATTTTAGCTAAATGTCATTTATTTTTAAATAGGCGGGCAGACAACCTGCAGCGAGGAACTGTGCAGATGGGCTCGGAGTTTTTCTCCAGACCTTGCCTTGCCACTACGTTAAGGCAAGCTGTCTTCCCTCCCTTTGTCTCCGGTGGTTTCTGTCATGCTGACCTTCAGAGGAGCCCTCTGGGATCTTAGCATTTCTTTATCAAGAACTTAGAGGTCTTCACACTTTTAGTTGCAAATATGCTGCTTATTCTTGGTCATAGCAATAACTTTCAGTAAAACGGTTAGTATTTTCAACGTGTTTTAAACGTATTTTAAATGTGGTGTTCTGAGCACAAACCTTCAGGTCTTCACTGCGCCAAGCGTGGCCAAGAAGCCCGTTGCAGGATGACTACTGTAGACACATTTTTTGGCATGACACAGGAGTGTACACTAGGGAATTTGAAGTTGAAGTAATTAATCTTGGAATTTCTGGAAGTGCACTGCTTCAAACAGGATCGTGTTGAGGAGGACATTAACTGCTGTGACCTTTTCCTCTTGTTTTGTCAAAAGTTGTTATGAAGAATCGCATCTAGAGGACATTGATGAAGGAGGGAGAGGGGAAGGGAGATCGATCTCTAGCCTATAAAAAAAGGGAAGTTTGAGGTTGCCCTGCCATGCTCAAGAGTCACCTCTCATCGTCTCCTTCATCCCGGCACTCATTCAGACTGGTCCATCTCATCATTACTGTGTGTGGTCCCTCCGTGGGGCAGGGCCATTCATTACCAATTGCACGCCTGCTGTTGCCAGCTCTGTCCTGATAAGACACAGTTATGTTCCCCTTACACCGAAAGGCATACAGTAATCAATAAACTGTAGCGTTGTCTCAAGCGTATTCTGCCAGAGGTACGAGATGGGGAACTGCTTTGCAGTTGTAACCGGTACCAAATGGTTAATACAGAAACTACCCAATAATGGTGGGGAGGAGTCAGGATATAGCCAGAATCGGCACATCGAAACTCTTTACCCCCAAAACTTCAACCTTAAGCTGCTGCCCTCCATTTGTTGCTGCTGTGCCCTGGCTCTGTAGCTGCTGGAAAAAAACATGCCCTAATTCTACAATTGCTCAGGATCCCGTGAGCTCCTGGCGCTCTTTGTTGGGTTCGGTAGTGGGAGCTTACCCCGGGGGCACAGGCAGCCCCTGTTGCACGGGGTGCCCCGGCTGCTCCACTCGCTGCTTGCATTGCCTGCGCTGGCTGGGCAGTATCAAGTATTTAGGGGTAGCCTTTCTGCTAGTGGTTTTATCTAAAGGGCCTGGATAAAGGCACTTTACAACCTTTGATCAAAGTGACCAAATAAAAGCCTAGTTGCCAGATTACAAAAAGAATCATTACGCAGGTGGTAAGCGGTGACTTTATTTCAACTAATTAATGGATAGAAAGGCTTGATTCTTTAACACAGCTCACCACTTTTACTTTGTGGCCATGTGGCATCCTTCAAGCTCTAGTTTTAAACTTTACTAAGACTTGTCATTGCCGATCATCTGCTCATTCTCCTTGTGATTTTTCACGAAGCCAGAGAAGGTGACACATCTGAGCAAGCAGAGCGTAGTGAGTGCCATAGCCACCTGTAGCAGGGAGGAGCTGACGCTTTTTGAAAAACAGGAGCAGATAAGATACGGTTGCCGCGAAGAGTCCCAACTTCCCTGCGCGACATTCACACAAGCTTTATGTGACTATTTTATGTGCCTCTTAAAAAGAAAAAGGGATAATTACCGTGAGCACAGTAATACGTAGCGCGCTGTCTGTGAAATGCCCATATCCATTAAACCCACATCACCTGCACGTCATCGGAATTGCACTGCAGCTCTGTATCTTTATTTAAGCTAGAGTTCAGTACTTGGAGCAGTGTTTTAATAGCGCATATTTTCTCTCCCAGCAAGCTAGTTCTCCTAATTATAAGGAGTGTTTCAAACGTTTTCTCTGTGCACTGAGGTGGGGAGTGAGCGCCGTTCTCCCTCCCGCTGCGCGAGCACCCGCTGCCGGTGTGCCCGCCCATGGTCTGCTACGAACCTCGCTGGTGTGCGCTTGTGATCCCGCTGGTGTGCAATCCCTTGGACGTGTCCCCAGAGCTGTGGCAGGAACGGCGTGGGGCCCCAGCCCAGCCAGGTGGGGTGGCCGGGCTTCCCCCGCCAGCAGGACCCCAATTTACTGCCCACCCAGCAGCGCTGCCTGTGGGCTGTGGGGAGTCCTAAGCTTTTATAGACCCTGCCAAGGGCTCTGCTCGGTCAGTTCCTGTGGCTGTGGACGCTTCAACCCCCCAAAGGCTGACAAAGGAAAGGAAATGGTGCCAGGAGCTCGGTAAACTCTGCTGGACGTGGGCCAGAGAATTGTTTTATATACAAACAAACACAATCTCTGGAAGGGAAATAACACCAAGCCTCGTAAGGCAGCTGAAGGCGCTGACCAAGGACAGTGGAATTTATATCTGCTCTGGTGCTGGAAGTTTCAGGAATAAATACAACTAAAATTCAGTCAGTAACCCTTGTAAAAGCGAGTGCTTCTGCCTGCTGGTATGCTGGCCCGGCAGTGGTGGGGCATCCCTAGCCTGGCCGAGCTCTGGCAAAATGAGTGTGGGAAGAGTCCAGAGTCCAGCCTGTATTAAATCCGGTGGATAAAAGTCTGAGAAGTCCTTGAACGCTAATCCTTAGTAATGTCATTTTTGCTTTCTGTCGTAAAACCCTGTGCATTAGTGCTAGGAAGGCTTTGGTGTGTGCGGAATAACCCATGCTGATGGGGTATGGCAGCGCCGTCAGGGCTTGCTCATTGTTTTGGAGTTACCTGCTTGGGATTCTCCCCTCAGGAAACCATCCCAGCCAGCTGAGGCAGCTAGCTAGCGTGTAACGATGGCACTTCTTGAGAAAAGCCTGGCTTGCCTTAACAAATCTGTTTAAAATGAATAGCGGTTCTATGGTAGCAACAACTTTGTAAATGCAGCTTTCTGGATGGTTTTGGTTCTGTTCAACCAGCAGGGTTTTTGCTTTGCTATTTGTAACTGGCTCATAGGAACCCCAGGCGCTTTAAGATACAAATGTTCCTTAAAACAAAGGGTCCTTTAATCATGGGCTAGAACCTCATTTATGGCTGCAAGTGGAATTTAAGAGCAGAGTGACAACTGAGATACTTGGGTTGGTTACAAAATCCAAACAACACAGAGGACAGTGCAGGGGGTGGAGGCGCTGCCGCTCGCCCGGGTCCTGCACGAGCTCGGGGCCGGCCTTAGGAGGTCTTCTAGACAGCAGCTCAGTTTAAAACAGAGAAAGATACCGTGATTTCTTATTTTGAAGTGCTGACATTTCCCATATGTTCTTCGGTGAATACGAGCTCGAAATCAGCTTTGCTTTGACACTGGAATTTTGCCCAAGAAGGGTTTAGCAATTTCCATGGCGTTTCGCAGATCTTCATGAAGGCCACAAATATTAAAAAAAAAAAAAATCAAATAATCTGTCTCGGGCTTTAACAACAGCATGTTGTGGGATAATGTCGAAGGAATGCGGGAGAAACCTGAGACCCAATTGCTGCAGTTAAGCTAAGTGCATTGCAGAAAACATGTAGTTGAGCTTCAGCTGGGCCAGTGCCCCAGCGGAGCCACTGCAGGCCCCTCCAGTGAACCCCTGGTGCAGCGTTTAGGTACGAAAGCCTGAGGTCTGCCTTTTGCAAAAATCCATCCCACTTGCTGCCTAAGCCTGGAAGTAGCTAAATTCCACGGGAGCTTTGTATTTTAATTACAAATTTTTCAAGGCCCCTGGAAGTCTCTTTCTGCGCATGCCCGCAGGGGCTCTAGGCTGAGTAACCTAACCCCGAATTCATTCCTAATGAGGATCCAGCCGGGAAGTCCTCCTCTGCGTTAGCCCTGCAGGGCGGCGATCTGGTAGGTCTTTGCGGAGCACCCCCAGCACATACCCCGAAACGGAGTGGGGCTTACAGCACTGAGGGGTGAGTACGGATAGCTTGCAGGGAGGGAGCTAACAGCCTGTTATACGGCAGGAGGCACGCGTTCGGCCCCTGAGTTGTTTGGGGCAACCACCCCGGGGCATCCTGTCCCTCCGGGCTGGGAGTCTGGGGGCAGTGCAGCGCTGGCAGCCAGCATCCAGACTTGCTCTTGGAGGGAGGATACAGAGGAACCATATCTGCCGCCCCTGCTTGGGCCGCTGCCGGGGAGGCTGCAGGCAGGTTTGGGGAAACACCACGGTGTTGCCCAATTCAGCTCCAAGTCCTGCTCTGCTGGTTCATTGGGCTGGGAGTCCTGAGGCTGTGGAGGGAGGAACTCTCATTGCTAAGGCTTAGCAATTAAAATAGCACCGGAATAACAGGGGCTGCCTTTCTCCCCAGCTGAGCTGAGGGAAAATCAATAATACTGCTTCAGAAGTACAGAGCCTCGTTCCTCCAAAAGTTGGATACCACATCGTCGCAGGCCGTGCACCCTTCCTGGAAGGCAGCTACAGTGTGCAGGCTTTGGACAGGAGGAGTTGCACTCCAGTTTCTCTTGCATGCCTTTAGAGAAGTAAACCAAGTAGCTCTGGGGTTTATCAGTAAATACGCACGGTTTTCAAACCTTGCTTTTCTTGAAAACTGCAAACTCCGAGTGTTTCTTCTCCTTTCTATGCAATCCTTTTAATGATTTAAAAGGATAACCAACAGCAAACTTTAGGGGAGAGAACTGCTGCTGGTTACCGGCAGCGCAGAATGTGGTAACCGTGCTGTCTCTTGCTGACAGGATGCCATGCTTTGAAATGTTCATTTCTGCTAATAATCCTACAATACACAAAACCTTTGGAGTTACCAGCAGCCTCTTAAGGTCACTTGTATTAGTGGGGAATTTGTGGTCCGTGAAGAATTTGAGTGCCGTTTGTGTTTGTGCCGCTCTTGGTCGTTGATTCAAGTAATTTCTAGAGCTTATTCTAATTCAGGGGTAGGGGGACAACCTGAAACGTTGCCTGTCCAACCGCACAAGGTCTTGGTGCTTCAGTGTGTACCCACAGTGTGAGAAGATTATTGCTGAGGTAGAAAAATAAATAGAAAAAATAGTTGTAGACCCTTCTGCAGAAATACGCCCTACTCAGGCTCTTACCAAGGAATTTAAGAAGAGACATAAAAGCTTCCCTGTAGGTCTCTTACGTGCCGTGTCCTCCTCGTTCTCCTCCCTGCTTATTCAGAGCAGTGTTGCCAGGGAAAGATGAAAGTGGGAGAACCGAGCCCAGACTGGTCAGCTGCCAAGTGCTGGGGCCTCTGACTCAGACCTTAGGCAGCCACAGGCGTAATTAAAATTCTCCCCATGCTCAGTTATATTCATGTAAATCTTTTTCATTGAATCTTTAAAACAAAGTGGGACGGCTGTATGGGAAATAAATACAGTCAAGCCCTGAAAAAATACAGGTATAGTCTCAGCTAATCAGCTAGACTTCTGCAAGGTTTTATTTTATTTTAGTTTTGGGATAGGCCTTCTCCCACCTCTGATTATGTTAAACATAAAGCATTGAGATAGATAGATAGATAGATAGATAGATAGATAGATAGATAGATAACAGACATATGTCAACATGATGGGCATCTCTTTTATCTCCTTAAGGTGGTGTTCATTCATAGCAGCTGTACAAATGAACGTGCGCCGTACAGAGTCTGTCTTGGGACCGTCCTGGGTTCGCTATGGGAGGCAAAAGCGTTCACGCATGGGCTCTGTCTGGCCGTGCTGTCACCTCTGCTGCGGCAGCGCTCTTAATATCCCAGAGGCATTTACTAACAAAATGGAGAACGTCCTGAGTGTTTGATTCACGCATTTTGCATTCCTCCATGTCCAGTTAGAGGTGTGAATCCCCGGCCTCCCCTCGAATGCTCTTTCGTCTGGGGTCAGCACTGGGTGGCTGTGGGCGTACAAGTAAACTTGCCAAAACCAACACCGCCCGGGCTTGCGCAGGAGTGAGCGATACTGTCCGCGGCGGGCAGAGACGCTTTGCAGCAGGCAGGCAGGGTATGCACTGCCCAGGGCTCGGGATGGGGGAAGTCTAGAGGCCAGCCGGCTGGCGAGGAGGTGTGGCGTTACGGCACAAGGAATTAACGACAACCGTGAAAGACGGCGAGCTGGACCAACTCCTCAGGCTGCCAGCAGCCCCGCATGCTGCCGTGTGGAGGTTCAAAGTTTGGTAATCCGCTCAGGTGCGAGCTCCGAGGCTGGCAAGGCAAGCAGCGCTCCGTGCGGACTGTAACTGCAGCCGCTCGGGAGGTGGAGGGCTTTGCTCTGCTCCCTCAGGAGCGCGCGGACAGGGGCTGTGTAGCGGTGTTTCCCTGTCTGCTGTCCCAGAAGCAAGGCAGGCACTCCGAAGCGCAAGTTACGTTGTGCCGCTTTCACCAGCTCGCAGCTGTCCGCAGTCACTCACACAAGATACCGCGGAGACGCTTTCTCCTTACCAAAGACACAACCCAGAGAAGCGCTGCCGTGCAAAATTGATCCCCAAAATCAATAAAATGTGTGTATGTTCGAAAAGGTGTAGTATTTTTATGATCTTGCTGGATCAGACCAGCAGTGCAATAGTATTTTATAGTTAGGTGCGTATAGCATACTAATTGAAGAGCAATTTATGTGGCTGTTCTGGTAGTGTTGGTGAGTTAAGTGGTGAGAATCGCGCAGGAGTTTTTACCGTTTCATAACTCGGGGGAAAAATTGTGTTCTTAAATTTGTTATAAAAAAATACCTGTAGTTAATCGAGTATATTGATGTTGTACCAGAGAATTTTTCTGCTGCTAGAACTGAACAAAAAGGAGTTTGAGTTTTGGGTCATGTTGACATGAGCACACACCGCAGTTCTGTGGGTAATTTGCTGCATTAAGAAAACACAACAGACCTCTCATGGATTGAATTCTTTTTTTTCTTTTTCTTTTTTTTTTTATTTGTCCTTCCACAGATCCTTAGAATTTGCACAAGATACACACCAGAACAAGACACCATGACCTTCTCAGATGGCCTTACCCTAAACCGAACTCAGATGCACAACGCCGGATTTGGCCCGCTGACTGATCTCGTGTTCACGTTTGCCAACCAGCTCCTGCCTTTGGAAATGGATGATACAGAAACGGGTCTCCTTAGTGCCATCTGCTTAATCTGTGGAGGTAGCGTACAGCACGAACTCGGACGCGTTTGAAAATGGACATGATAAGATCATCATTTGTGTTTTACTTGGTTTGCTTTCGTGTACTAAATCATATATATAAAATTATATCTATGTAATAGTATCGTATGCGTTCTATAAACCACTTAATGCTAGTTTGTTTTCCACTGGTGATAAGTTACTGGTTTAAATGAATCGAATCCTTCTGTCAAGCAACTGATCCTATCATTTGCCTGATAAAGGACTACAGGATGTATCCTGCTGCCATGTTTTTTATAAGCAGCATGCGGGTATCTGTAGGAAGGACCTTTGTTAGGGCAAGATGCCCGTGACGCAACTTTTAGTCATAAATATAATTGTGTGCCTGTGCGTATGGTTACATTCACACAGAAGTCATTGGTGAGAACTTTTCTTTAGGAAAAAAGTAGACTATGCTTCGAAATTAGCATAGTGGCACTGATGACTTGATTTGGTGGGGAGGCTGGTTGCAACTTGAAAGGGACGTTGTCAAGTAAAACTGTAGTTTTAAAATACAAAAAGCGGAGTCTCTGATCATTCCAAAATACCCCATAAATTTCTGTTATTTTAATCCCCTAGTGTCTCTCCTCCTTTGCAAAATCTGGACTAGCAATAGAAACACACCTTGTTTAGTTGGGGTTGAAATACAAACTGGTTGCTACTAGGAAACGTTTAAAAAAGCAAGAGTCAGTCTTGGTTGACAACGCCCCTTTCGTACGTCATTGCAATTTTATGGGTCTCTAACCATAACCCATCAAAAGCATCGATGAGATGCCATTAATATGTGACGCACGCATCCCGGTCTGTGGGTGACATCTGTTGTCACTCAAGCTAGCACTGCCATCTGCTGATACCTGATGGTAACTCACTGTATTTTGGTATTGATACAAGAAATAAATTGGCTGTAATCCCTTTGTGTAACTAGGTAGCTTATCAGTGGTGCATACAAAATTAATTCTGAAATACTGTTTGCTGCAAGATGGTTTTCCCTTGGAGAGGGAGGTACAAGAGCAAGCCAGTAATTCTGGACCACTCAAATGGCAAAACTTTCCAGTCACCAAGGAAAAACTAATCTAAATCTCAGAAAGCCATGGCTTATCCTCTTCCTGTGGAATACTCACTACAGAGTGTGGGTCATAAGTGGAGAGGAAGATGAAATTCATGGAGTTCTAATCAAGAATGTGGAGGAGCGTCTGTGATTTGGAGTTTGCTAAAAAAATGTATATTTAAAATCATACGAGTGATTTTTTTGTTTTGATTTTCTACAGATCGCCAGGACCTTGAAGAACCAATGAAAGTGGATAAGCTTCAGGAACCGTTGCTTGAAGCACTGAAAATTTATATCCGAAAGAGACGACCCAACAAGCCTCATATGTTCCCAAAGATCTTAATGAAAATCACAGATCTTCGTAGCATCAGCGCAAAAGGTAGGGTGTCTGCCAGTAACTCGGCACTCATGTCAGTGTTTCGTTTCAGGGGAAACTGACCTAGACACCTGGGTTGTTATTTTTTTAATACATCTAAGAAAGGTCCTTGTCTTTTTTATGTAACTCCTGTGTTTAAATTGGTTCTGCTTTAAACATACATGGTGCTGCATTATTTATGCAGCTTACAGTGAAAGCGATGTCTTAGGTATAAGTGGGTTAGCAAACCATGGGCATGAGCACTTTGTTCATCATTTTAAGACACGATAAAACCCTGAATTAAATCCTTGTTAATGTGTACACAGGGGTGCGGGTCAACATGTACTTTGTATCACTAATAGCTTTCAAAAAACAAAATCTGCTTACAGACAGCAGAAAACACGTGTGCACCCAAAGTTCCCCTAACCTGCTGTATGGAAGGTTTAGAACTGATTCGATCCAGGATTTTGGAGATTCAGCACCTCTAATCCAAACTAACCATGCTTACAGACACATCAATTTTGGTCTAACGTTTTGCATAATCTTGTATGTGATCGATCGATCAATCACGTGGAACACACGCAGAGTCTAAGCGCTATCACATAAATTCTCTAAAGCATGGGTACAGCTGAATGCTTTCGTTTGGTCAGAGGTTCCCTGCTTAGTGCGTTGTCCCTGGCAGTAGCAGAGGGCCCTCAGTGGCGTGTCAGCTCCTCGGGAGCCGCTGTGCATTCCGTCCTGCCCTGTGTTCCTGCTTGGAAGGTGACTGTGCTCCTCTCATGTGTGTACCTCTGCATCTCCCCAAGCCCCAGTTTCAGATGTGCCCAGCTGTGTCGTGTACGTTCACCTCCAGGCTTCTGGGGAGCTGTATGGGAGATGTGGCAGCCTCAGTACAGAGAGTCTACGGTGCTATGGTTCTTATTTTTTATAGTGGTTGATGCAGTTCCACTTTCCTACTGTGCTAACTAACTCACCTACAGATTTGCTACCCCTGATAGATAAGCAAGGACATGAGCTTGTATGTACAGGTACCTATGTAGCTATAGATTGGATTTACGCTTTTGAAAAAATCACTAATTTCATTTGACAATGGTTTTTGAGAAGACTTCCGGGGAACAAAAAGGCAATTTTTTTTAAGTCCAATCCCTCAAGTAAATATACTTGTTTTGCACTAAAACTTAAACTGTTGCACTTTAAACAATGTATATCTGGGTTGAACGATCAAGCTGTAGCTATGTTTATAAAAAGAAGTGAGACATTTAATTGGATTGATTAGTACCAAGAGAGCAACTTAGAAGAGAAACACTAGAGCTGGAAGCAACAGTATCCTGGAAAGGAACCACTTAGCGGTTATCTAAAGCTTGCTGTTTACCCTCAAGTAAAGCAAGCTCCATCCAACTGAATCTACAAAATAAACCTACCACAGTACTAAGCTATAAAGATATTTAGGGGAGCCCTTTAGTTCTGCTGTTCTTGGTTGCGGGGAATCGCCTTCCACTTTCCTGCTTTTTTTGCCAGAGCCCTTAAAAACACTCCTTTAAAACTCAGCTCCTTAAAAACGCAGCTCTGTCTCTTCACATTTAATGCACAAGAAAGGATTCTTCTTTCCATTCTGACAGAAGTATTTAACTTTAATCATATCGTTAAGGTTTTATAGTAGAACTAAATCATGCCAAAGGACTGGCCATGTCCTGGGGAGGCGGGTGTGGCTTGAGTTTCATTTGAAAAGAAAGATGTATGTTAGAGGATAACGGCTTTGGATGGTGCACAATCCCTGAAAGCGGTTATCAAAGTAACCATGAACCAAAAAGACTGAGAACGTCTCCTTGCACTGGAGTTCCTTATACAGCTATGTTCCTCTGTGGCATTTGTATTGTAACAAAAGAATCGAGTGTTTGTGGGACTGAAGGAAGAGACCAGCTTCTGAGTTCCCTTATCCCAGTATTAAATTGGACATTCGCAAGACCTGCAAAGTTACTGTGGCTCTGCGCTGGAATAACCACACGGACACTTGGTACCGCAGCTGCCCCACTCCAGAACAGCAGAAGGCAGGTAGTCAGCATGGCCAAATTCAGTTCGTCAGCACTGCTCTGACTGCCTGGGGCTTTCAGAGAGGCTCTCTAATCAGCATTCACTTGGAAAGCTGCTTGTGGCCGTTGTAGATGATTTTTGAAGCTCCTCCGCGCTCCCTTCCCGTCTGGGGTTACCGCTGGCACTGACAGCATGCTCTCTCCAGCATGGACATTGCAGCAGCATGGATAAGCAGAATATATCCAAAGGTTCTCGCCTCTGGAACGTGTCTTCAATAACCAGGCTATTTTCTCGTTAATTTTGTTGGTTCTTCTTGGCTGTCTTCACTTCTAAAAAGCACAGATTCCTATCCCATTAGACTCAAATTCTAAGACAATCAGGAACGCTATGCAACGTGTTAGACCAGATTATTTGAACGCTGAGGTTTATGGCTATAAGTAAGTTGCCTGATGTTGTCCTGATAAGGAAAATCTTTTTCCCATCCGCAGCCAAATATTTAAAGCACGTTCCTGCCTCAGTGTGGAACAAATCCTTACTGTATGTCCCCACTTTATTTGAGGTGTAATTCCAAAATACTCTTTTCTCTTTATGGTCCTCACCCCTGAGTAGATGGCTGGTTGTTGACTTGCTGTCAGTCCTTCAGCTACATCAGGCGTTTACAACAGAGTGTCGTACTCACTGAAGCCATGTTAGTGTTACTGCCAACTGTTGGGGGCTTTCTGGACATGGCTTGCCTGTTGCTATACGCAGCAGCACCCGAACCCTTTACAGCTCAGGCTTCTCCCAGGAGCAGCCTTTCTTTTCCCTGTGAAGCTTTGTCCAGCAGCAGTTAAGGGTTCCTACGCTTGTAGTGACTGACTTGACTCACCCACCCCTAAGCCGTGCCGTATGGTCTCTGACATAGTTTAAAAGCAGGCTTCCGATCAGGCTGTACCCCTGCGTACTGACCAAGCGCAGTGCTTCCTGGGAGCACAGAGCTTATGTCATGTGCAAGTTATGAGTGAACTGTGAGGTGTCTGCCTGTTTGTACAGTCTTTGCTGCGTGCCCATCACACGCACGCAGCCTCAGCGCATTGTGGGAGCGTGAGGCACTATTGGGTGGTTTCATGGTTTGTTTTTTTTTTCCCCCAAAACTAGTAGTAGTTGTTGGCTCACAGTCAGGATTGATGTAGTAATTTTGTTTAATCCTACAACACTAGCCTCTTTCTTTTATAAAACAATGGCTTGTTAAATTCTGACTCTTATGTCACAGTTTCCTGTATGGAAAAGAAATGTTCTGACCTACACAAGTGGCCGCAGTTCTCTTAGAGGATTCACCTCACCTATTTAGCAGCAACCAGATGGCGTTTTTGTCATTGTGTAGTCTTTGCAGGTTCAGTACAGATTTAAAAACTGCAAAGTATATTCCAGTTTATAAAAGACAGCTATGTGATCGCAGTTTAATTCAATTTTTCAGTATAATTTAATGCGCTTTTGCTTCCTTCTGTGAAAAGCAGTTCGCCCAATTTACCTGTAGTCTACTTCAGTTGCTGTGTCATAATTTTAAATTCATTTGTTAAGATGTACTCATCTAATGCCTTTTTCTTGTAATCAATGAAGTAGTTCACTGAGATAATTTGGTATGCAAGAAGTATAGGAGGAGACACCAGATCCGTTAAAATAACATACCCTGAAATTACCACTGGTGCTGCTAACAAAAAGGAAATTGCACGCATCGTACTCATGGAAAGGGCTTTTTGTTTTCTTTTTAAAGGTGCAGAACGTGTCATTACATTGAAAATGGAAATTCCTGGATCTATGCCACCTCTTATTCAGGAAATGTTGGAGAACTCTGAAGGACATGAACCCCTGACACCAGCCTCGAATGGAAATACTGCAGAAGACAGTCCTAGTATCTCACCTAGTTCAGTGGATAACAGCAGTGTCAGTCAATCCCCTATGGTGCAATAAGACATTTCCCAGCTACTTCAGACATTCCTCATACCTTATGTACAGGGATGAAAAGCAAGAAAAACATTTTTACTGCTGCTTAGTTTCTGGACTTAATATATATCTATATATGTGTATATATATATAGATAAAAACTCAACAAGGACCAAGAAATTTTCATATGTATCGATATATACTCCTTGCTGTTTAAACTCTTAAAACTAGAAAATGCAAACTTTTGAAACTCTAAATCAGGCATTTCATGCAAAAAAATAGTTAAGCTTCTGTTTTCTCCTCTGAACATTCAAGATTGCATGGTGACAAGACAGATCTCAAACTTTAAATTCTGGTTGCATTTCTGCTGACTTTGTACATACAAATGTATGGCTGTACTTTCTGTCCTGGATGTTTGGTGCTTTCCTTTTGTCTCTCATACCTAAAACGATCAAGACACCAACCCTACGAAGTGGACTACTGTGCACATCCAGAAAAGGAAGTTTAAAGGACCGTCTGATTTAGTTTACTACAGAAACTTGTCTGTGATGCCTTCAGTTTGCATCTCCTCCCTTGTAAAAAGTCTACAAAAATTCACTGCGCTAGCAGAAACGACAGCAGCGTCAGCATTAGCTGCTGGCATCAGTTATTCAGACGTCATTTGTTCCACTGTTAATGTCACTTTAAAATTTAAAGAAGTGGTTTCTTACCTGGCTGGTGACCTAGCTACGCAATTAACTACTACATTTCTACAGTAATGATAGCCTCCAAGGCAGAAACACTTTTCAGTGTTACCATGTTTTTGTTTACTTGTTCACAAGCCATTAGGGAAACTTCATGGGGTGATAACCAGCAGACTCACTGACAGCTTTTGAATTGGCGAGTCTAGGGTATTTCCTTAAGAATCAACTGCCAGGAATTAGTTGGGTTATCCAGCCTTCCAGGTGCTAGGGAAGTACAGCTAGGACTTCCAGAAACACAAGGAGAGAATCTGCCTTCTTGGCCTTGTTAAATCACCATGAAGCAGAGTGAAAACTGTGGTAGAATGGTTAACAGATTTAAAGTGTCAGTTTCTTAGGTTTCATTTAAAGCACTAGTGGATTTTTTTTTTTATATATTCTAGCAAGTCTGTGATGTACTTTCACTGGCTCTGTTTGTACATTGAGATTGTTTAACAATGCTTTCTATGTTCATATACTGTTTACCTTTTTCCATGGAGTCTCCTGGCAAAGAATAAAATATATTTATTTTAAAAAAAAACCCACTGTGTAAAAGCAGTCCCTCTAGTCCAAATCTTACACACACACGCACACAGTAGTTTTCCATTTTTTAATGTTTAAACTTCATTTCAAAAAGCAGGTTTGCTGTTTGCAACCATGACAATTAAAATGTGCTTTAGCACAGCTGTCTAGAACATCTCTACAAGCCAGTCAGACAAATACATGACATTTCAATGAGTAAAAAAGAGCATAAAACTGTAGGTGTAAGAACAAAATGTTAAAATGCCTACACACAATAATAAAAACCATCAATTACATTATCACATAAAATAAGTCAAATGTACAAAAGTCTGCGACAGAAGGGACAAAAGGACAACACAAGATAGTTGTTGGAAAACATTTGTGTGCTCTTTGGGCACTTAATTAAACATATCAAAATCATCATCTTCATCAGACTCTGCAAAATATTTAACTTCTTTCCTAGCCCGGCCTGTCCGTGGCTTTGGGGCCATTTCAGAGGCAAAGCCCGACTGAAAGATTTCCACATCGGAATCCTGGTCAAAAGCGGCCTTCTTGGATTTCTTTAGAAAAGAAAAAGACAAATCAGTTGTGATGCTGTGTGTACGCTGTCCCTTTTAATATTCATAACTGAAGGAAACCTTCTTTAACATCTCATTTCTAAACACATTATCTTATTAGTAACCTATAATAAGAACATGCACCTTTTACCATTAGGTTCATTTTACAAGGAGAAAAGAGCACAGATGGGACTGACCTTGCTTGGGGTTGATTTAGGTGTTTTCTTCCCGGGGTTGTATTCACCTTCATTTTCTGAACTGGATGCTTTCCTTTTCTTTGCCCCTCTCCCTTTTCCTACATGAGAGAACACAATTTAACTTTGCTTTCCTTTTTTTTTTTTTTAAATAAAACTCCAGAGTTCAGCAAACAGAAAAAAACCAAATCCTAGTGAAATTACTTCAGTATGGCTACATGTTAAAGTTCAAGTTTTTACAACTCAAACTTCTTCACACCAGCAGTAAAATACAACATATTTCATTTTCTCAGTTTTAAATCTCTTAGCCTTCTTTTGAAGTTTCCATTCACCCTAGCAGTTCAAGCTGTCGGTTCAAGAGAGGGACAAACTTGAGTAGATCAGTGACTTACAGACTTCTGAAGTACTGCAAGTCCTCGGTCACCTTCTGTACTGATTACACAGCATTAATTCACCTTTATCTTAAATTTAGTAAATTTCATATTAACCTCCGCTATCAACACTGGCACCTCCCTTACAGACTGCTCTGATTACATCACTTGGTGTGCTGTGTTGTGAGGACTCTGACAACAGGGATACCAAAGAACTGGTTTAAAAAGCCAGAAAATACTACTTACTAGACTTACTACCAGAATTTTATGGTCTTGTAAAAAGCCGAGATCAAAGAAAATAAGCAGTATCCAGTAGAATGGATGAACAGAAAAACAAACAAAGGAAGGTTGGAGCTATCATGTTCCCAGTGGCGAAGGCCACACAAACAGTTCACGCATTGTTTGTCAAGAGAAGTCAGTACACTGTATTTGTCACAGAAAAGCTCAAGGCTGAGTCACATACTAGTGATTCATTACTGATAAATCAACATGGTTCTAATTTTAGAGCCACTAGTTCTGCTTCCTTAAAAAATTATTGTGAACCTGCGTTACAGCGAGCACAGACATGAGCGCTGAGCAGCACAGCACCAAAACTCTTTCTTACCTTTGGGTGCTGCAGTCTTCTTTGGAATGCCGAATTCTGAATCCGAGTCAGAGTTTACAGTTTCCACCTTCTTGGCCTTGGGAGCTCTTTTAGGTTTAGGAGGCACATCTAGTTTTGCTGTTAGAAGTTAGAGATACTAAATATGTTAAATTCATATATTGGTTAGAAGTATTAAATTAGTAGATACGCCAATTACAGCATAAATGGCAGATACTAAGATGAGCAGCAGTTTCTGCACTTGGGGAAAACATAATCAGCTTTCATGCTAAAACTGCAGGGAACAAGCAGGAGGTTTCCTTTGTGATACTTTGTGACACCTTGTGTATCAGTGCGTTCAGTAAATTCTGGTACTTTTGAATAAATACTTTTTCATCTCTTTTGAGCACAAAACAGGTTACCAGCAACTAAAGCAGCAGCAACAGAAGTTCTCCAGGTTGGATACATTAACCACGTTTGGATACATTATAGTGTTCACAGATACAGCTTCCTGCTTGTGACATTTTTGCCTTCACGGTGGTACAACTGCAGGACAACGTTTCACAGGATTACTGCAGGAGTCTGAGACAGTCTATCTGACTCTGTGACATGGTTTTCTGTCAATCATCATCTCCATGAAAAGGAACTTCAGAAAAAGCAGAAATTAGAGGAAGGGGACATATCTGTGGGTTTCTTACAGAATTTCAGTTACTGCTATGCAACTAGTCTTGCTGTCTTTAAAAGACAGTAATTGTTCACACAATGGGTGACAAGGGGTAGAATCACAGAATCATTTAGGTTGGAAGAGACCCTCAAGATCATCGGCTAATGTGTTCTATATGCTTACAGACAAGTCAGTAGAAGAGAATCTCAGTAGAAAGGATCCATTTTAGATCTAGGTGACAGTCAACACGAGGAGCTGAAGTTTAGACATCCTCCTACAGGATTGTGTACGCCAGGTAATTGTGCCTTGCACAGCTCCTCATGCTGTTAATCTGAAATTTGCATACCAGACAGAAGCCAAGCCTGCTCCATTGACAGGTACTACACAGCACATATACCATGAGACAGAACTATCTTCAGCTGGCCCTGAGTCTTTGAGTTTGTTAACTCATGTTAGAAATGGGGGCAGACTTCTCACTGACAAACAAGGAATGGGGGAAAAGGAAATAACTGGGGAATGCAAGAGAGGTATGACACACTGCCACACACACTAGACTTGTTCTTCCCTTGAAACAGAGGCTGTCATCACTAGTCAACTCCTGCGAAGTCTGCCTGCAGAACACCAAGTCCGAAGGACTTGGGCAAACCTCTTGTTATCTGGCAGCTGAAGTAGTAATGTCCATGGCTTCCAAAACATGCATCTCCCTCTGTACTAACTCTAGTGAGATTCTGAACGACTACCTTAGATTATATACCTAATACCTGCACAAGTGGAAAGGATCTCTGACAGCAACTAGACCACGATCAGATCGGCCAAGCTCTCCACTAGGCATCACAACACAAAACAGAAGTCTCCAGTGGGGGCAATGTACACCAGCTCTCAAGAAGCCCAAGTTTTTCGTAGAAAGTCTGGGGATGGTGTCAGTCCTACCACTGGATGCAAAGCGTACATCTCACTGCTAGAATCTCAACAGCTGGGCTGTTCAAGGTGAGCAGCTGCTTACAATCAAAGAGTAAGACTGCTTTTCAGATGTTCCTTAGGCTTACTGTAAAGCACTAGAACCACAGACCTCTGAAGTAGTGCATGGAAAGTAAGCTCAGCAGTCTCTTGATCCTCTGTAGTAAACACGAGAGGTCAAGAAAGTTCATCTCAAATTGACTGAAGTCTGAAAAAAAGGTGATCTCATACCTATTCTTTTATTTCTTCTCATTGAGAAGGAAATGTGGTGGTACAGATAGCAAGGCACAACAAATGGTTCTTCAGTTTCAGGTTTCTATCCTTACAAATCCAAGCTCTGAAGTCACAGAAAAATCAAACAGCTCTAGAACAGTTGTTTCAGCCACACAATGGGCATTCCCAGCGTGAGGGTGAGCAGATGGAATATTACGATACCAGAAAATGGGGGTTGAAGGGGCTGCTGATAGAGGGCATCAAGATGGACTTAGAATTGAAGAGACTACCGAAAGGATACCAGATGACCAGTGAACTAAGCGTGCTAGGTTATCACTGCACTGTCAAAACGTGATCATGAAACTGTGGTCATGTCTAATCTGGGCAATGGAGAAGAGATGAAAACTGGTGAAAGCAACCTGTCATATTGTCATGCACCAAGGGAGACTGCATCCCTAAGGCTACTCTGAAGGCAAAAATACAACTTTTGCTTGAAAGAAAGCCTATTTATATCTGCTTTGTGAGTGTAAAGGTTAATTAGAAACTCAGAAACAGATCACAGCTGTATTTTAAGGTTCCTATTTAGGTTAATGACAAGTCGTCACATCCAGGCCTTCAAAAAACAGAGAGGGAGAAAGAGATTGAATGTTAAAATTCATCCATCCCTAGCTACCGCATACACAGTTCTCTCTTGTATTTACTGCAGCGCTGAAGTTTAACATCAAAGACTATTCTATTAGAGATCAGCTATCTCTGTAAACAATCTTCATTTATAGTACTATAGAACTTCACTAGCTGAAAGCGTTTGAGAAGCATTCAGACATTTGCTGATTCAAACAGTTTACAAATTAGATTAGACACAATGCAGCAAGAAAGAGATTAGAAATAGAGAAGCAATGGGGGAGAGGATGAAAAGATGCTGCAATTCACTGGTACCTAATATCTAACATGAGATATTTTTTTTTTTCTCTTTTTTAAGAGAGGAAGTAAACTGTTGTAACTGCCTGCTTTCTTGCAGATTTCCTTGACATATCTCTTTGGGGAAGAATTAATAGGTTAAGTTCAGCTGCGAGTTGGTCAAAAGAAGTTTTAAAATACAAAGGCCACAGTATTAGAGGCAAAAAAAATGCTTCTGGAGGACAGAAGATTCAGTAGCAAGAAAAAATGAAATTATCTGAAAGGAAGAAAGGCAAAGATCTGAAAGCAACAAAATCCCCAAAATTTGAACTACTATTAGAAAGAAAAAACATTATTTTCACCATTAGTTATGGCAAAACTCTAGCATAATCTTTAACACATTTAGAAACAAGTTCAAGTCTTTCTCTTAAGTAGCACTAACAACCAATAAGCCAATATTCCCCATGGTAGACAGAGCAAAAAACCTTATTCCTACAAATATCCAAGCACAAACATAGAAACCAGTCCAAATAATAAACATGCTCTTCTTGGAACTGTCCTTAATTCCACAATGTAAGATCCTGCAATATGCCAGTTCTAAAAGCCTAACTAATAATTAAAAGAATTTATACCTCTGAAATTTAAGAAGAGCCTTTTATCCTCCATTTCAAGAAGAAAAACAACTATGTCAAGTGGAACTTACTGTGAGACAGCCTGCTGTGCTGGTTTTGGCTGGGATAGAGCTAATTTTCTCCATAGTAGTTAGCATGGGGCTGTGTTTGGGATTTGTGCTGAAAAGTGTTGACAATACAGGGATGTTTCAGTTATTGCTGAGCAGTGCTTACCCAGAGCCAAGGCCTTTTCTGCTCCTCACACCACCCCACCAGTGAGTAGGCTGGGGGTGCGCAAGAAGCCGGGAGGGGACACAGCCAGCTGACTCCAGGGATATCCCATACCATGGTCAGCATATAGAGCTGGGGGAAGGAGGAAGAGAGAAGGTACCCCAGGTATCAAGTACCCATTAGACATGATGGAGTCCTGCTTCCCTGGGCATGGCTGAACACCTGCCTGCCAACAGGAGGCAGTGAATGAATTCCTTGCTTTGCTTTGCTTGCATGCGTGTCTTTTGTTTTTACCTATTAAATCGTCTTCATCTCAACCCACACATTTTCTCACTTTTAATCTTCCAATTTTCTCCCCCATCCCACTGAGAGGGAGTGAGTGAGCAGCTGTGTGGGGCTCAGTTACCAGCTAGTGTTAAACCACAACACCTACTTAGGACAAATGTTTTGGGGGGATTCCTCCTTTGCACTTGCTCTCCTTTCTTTAAAGCAAATAAGTTAGATCCACTATAGAAGACTATCTTCAACCCCAAGGTCATCTTGTTTCACTTATTCCCTGAGAGTAAAAACCTTCCATTAGTTAAACTAATCAAAGGCTGAACACCAACTCCGTATGTGGAAGGTTTTAAGTTTTGACACCACATAGTCAGCAGAAAGAAAGAAATTAATGTCATTAATGAGTTGGAAGAAGTTCATACCCTAAGCTGAATTTCACCGAGTTCAAAATAAACGAATGCAGTTCCTACTCTGAAGACGTGAAGAGAGAATGCAAAGGCGGTGGAGATGAGTTTTGAACAAACGGATTGGCTTACAGGACAATCCTATACGTACCCTTTTTAGCAGCTACTGTTTTACTTGGAATTTTCTCTGTTTGTTTTGGGGCAAAAGATGATGAGAAAACAGGAGCAGAATCCTCTTCATCACTGTCCAATTTTGTTGTATCTACAGTCACAGAGTACGTTTAGAATAAGATGCATTAACTGCGTATTTTAAATCATCAATATTAATTACAGTCAAAATTTATCTCAAAAAAGTGCTTCCGATCTATAGCCTAGCTGCAGTATGTACTGTGACTTTCATATCTAGGATAGAAGCTTTGTTCCTCAGGATCAGAACCTCCTTCTCCTTTCCCCTTTAAGAATCTGGACATCCTTCTTCTATAACTACTGTGTGATGTTTGTGTATACGATATAACCTCCCTAATATATTCCATAACAGTTACTATAAGATTAAACAGATCGGTGAAAACAAGCTCACCATCATCTGTCTTCTGCGAGTAAGACGGAAAAGAGAAGATGTTCCCAAAATCTTGATTCTTCTTGTCTTGGGATGTTTTTCTACTGCCAAGCAGGAAAAAGAAATTACGTGAGTTGCATAAACTACATACTGAAGTATGCATACATATAATATCCATATGAGATTAAATTCCTGGTTTAGCACTACAAAGCATTTCTAGCATTTTTGTATATGCTTGAGGCAGTCAAACTCCTGAAATCATCATTCAGTCAGGAACTTCAGGCATTTAAAATTAACAGAATTACTTCTTTTCTAGTAGTTCTGTATACCAGACTGGCACAAGATGGAACACGGAGAATCTTACAAAATGCAGTTTAACAGATGACGTTACTGACAGTATACCATAATTTGGTAAGTCATGTTTCCTCCGCATAGGTCAATTGCAAGGCTGAGGTAACATGCTTTAATTTCTCCCTAGAAATGTCTAAATTTTATTTTACATGGTACATATAGAGTAATAACAGGTTGATGTTTCTCAGTTTTCTTCAGACTTCTGCATTCAAAAAAATTACTAGTAAAGGACTACTGCTGAGTAGTACTTACTCTGGAGATGGCTTTGATTTGGCTGGGGAGAAGTCATACTCATCTTTTTCTAAACTGTCAGAGGGAACAAACTCATCTTCTCTGTCATTTGTAACTGGAGAGGCTTTTACTTTGAGCTCATCCAAATCATTATTATTGTTGGCATCATCATCATCATCCGCATCATCTTCTTCTTCCGAGAAGTCAAAAGTGTACTTGGGTCTCTCAGCTAAAAAAAAAAAAAAAAAACAATCAATCACATATATAACACATTTCAAGATAGTTGTTTATGCTAATACATAAATTAAAGCAGAAGCCACTAAACAATCCCTGGCCTCAAATTATACAGGGCAAAAGACTGGAGAAAATAAACTTGTTTGAGCCTGGAAGAATAAAAAGGGACATAATTTAAAGTGTTACCAAACATCTAACACCATTTGTGGCTTGCTCAGATACCTTCAGCTAACGGCGTTATGGAGACATCATTGCGTAAGTACTTTTAAAGCATGAGAATCCTTCACTTACAATTGAAGTTCTCTTTATCATTTGAACATTCTTCCTAATCAAGTCCTTGAAAAACTGATCAACAATTTTTCAGAAAAATCTGTTTTTCTTAAACTATCAAATATTTATGTATTGTCCAATCTTTCAGTCTCTAATATTTTTGCTTTTCACAGATTGTTCAGAATTTTTTTGATAATTTTTTACTAGCCATTTGGGCTTTCAGGCCTTATTTAAGTGTATAATCGCATTAAAGTAATTTCTTTCTTTGTAACAGTACTATACATTTCTTGTATCATTCATTTGTTTTGCGAGTAATTTCTATTCTAGTGTTTAGAATAGAGGAAAAGATTCCTGGACCAACTTACAAAGTCTTTCATATCAACTCTTAAGTTCCTGGACTTGACATTAAGATTTTTTTCACTAACTGCACAGTGAAGAAAATGTAATGCAAGATATCTGTAGGAGGTAAGTCCTAAAGAAAGGCTATGGTCAAAGGAAAATGTGGGTTTGTAGTTGAAACTTTCAGTCAATGCGCAATTCACAAAAGCTTGGGTACCTGCAGCCCTCCTAAGCAGAGAGTCTCTTGGAATAATCACAGGCTCATTCTCTTCTAAATCACTTTCAGACTTGGATTCATCATCTGACCATGGGTTTCGTTTCTTCACTTTTTTTGCACTGGATTTTGTAGATGATGGCGTTCTTCTTACCCTAGCACCTGCCACAAGTTAAAGCATTTACTACAGTCAGTGCAAAAAATACTTTAATCTTTTCTAATAATTTATGATACACAAATTTAGCACAAATATTTTTTAAAGTTCTCCTTTAAATGTTGTAAATTTTGTTCTCCTTCCTGAAGAAAAATTCAATGTGATGAAATGATTTCACACAGAACCTGACCTGCTACTGCCAAACAGATTTGTTTTAAGACTGAAAAACATAAAAGCCTCCAATTTGAAGTTTTAGCTCCTCTGCAGTCAAGCTTCCATTTTCTAAAGGCTGCTGGGGTTTTCCAGGAAAAGAACAAGCAGTTTTCCATTATTCAAGGAACATGATCAGGAACAGTTATTGGAAAAATCCAATTAATGTTGGAAGCAGAGGAAAGCCTATTGACAGGTAACAATGTGGTCAGTCAATTGCAGGGCAAGCTCAGGTCAGGCTGGGCTAATTGGATCTGGCTCTGCATTGGCTAGGGTAGGCAACTCGGTCATAACTGTACTCAGTCTATTCAGGTTGGATAATCCCCTGAATAATTAAAAGCAGATCTTATCTCAGAAGTATTATTTGCGTAACCCACTTTTCATTGCCTTTTTTTTAAACCTCATACTGCCCCCCAGTACTATGTATTACTCAAACAGTAATAATAAATTCCTACTAACAGAGGGAAAAGGCAAGTTAACATAGATATTGGTTACTTTGCCAAGCCGTAACGTGCATAACTTTTGAAAAGTTAGAAGGATTGAATATTTCAATAGGAAAATGTATTTATTTAATGAAGTTTTACAACCTGTACTATTACTTAGACTGGTTGTGAATGTCATGTCCTTCAACATCAGAGAGCATGCAAACTAGAAATTCCACTTTGCACAGAATTAGCCTAATTATGCAAAAATAAGCTATTTTTCTACTCACAAATTCAAAGATGTAGACCCCCCCAAAAAATCGAATGTAGAAAATGTGAAATCCACCACCCCCATATAAGCAGCTTACGTAACAGAAATTTTAGAAGAGCACATTCAAGCGCTTCAATACATCTCTTCAGGGAAGAAAATCAGATGAAATAGTGATTATTGTTGTGTATTTCCCTTCTCACCACGTGTAAAAAGATATATTTAGTACCCAGTTAATATACACAACTAAGGTTAAGGTTAACTATGACTGTGTAAGGATCTTACCAGGCTCCTTCTTCTCTCTCTTAGGTTTAGGGGTTTTAGTTGCTGTGGCTGATGTATTCAGTGAGTCATCCCCACCACCCTCAGCTGGCACACCACCAAATTCTTCATCAAATTCCATTTTTATTGCTAGAGAATCAGTTTCACCCTAAAAATATAAAAGAGTTGGGCAAAATAAATTACATCGCTATATTTCAAGAATGGAATAGTTTTGCAGAAGATAATAAATTAAACTAGACTAGTACACTGACATTTGTTGAATAGTCTTGAAAAGAAGAAATCTCAATAAAAAGACATGAACAATAAGTAGTCACAAGAGGCTTGCAAATGTAAAAGAAAACCAGTATTAACTTCATCATACATTAGGTCAGCAAAACAGTATAAATACAGCATTAATGAAGCCTAGCTGTTTGGATTTACGTTACCAGAGTAGAATAATATAGCAGTTAAACAATAAATAACTATAGCAATAGTTTTGATTTACCTTTTTCTTTTTCAGCAATTTCCTACTGGCATCAGCTTTCATGGCAGATGTAATCTGTGGAACTATTCTTCTGCCAAACGGTGATGGCATGGTCTCTTCCAACTGAAGTTTCTTCATCTTGGGTTTACCAACTTTGCCTTTTATTGGTTTGCCAACCATGCCAGCCAAAACATCTTCTCTTTCCTGTGCTTCTACTTTCTAACAAACAAGGAGGGGTGGGGTGGGTGGAACACATTCTTTTTTAATGAGGACAAAGTGGAACGTGGTGATTATTTAAGACTCATCTCCTTTTAACACGGAACATAAGGCTTCCCTTAATTCTCACTCAAATTGTAACACACTTTCCAATAATGGAAAACCAACCACTTAATCTTGGTAAATTCTTCATTACCCTGTACAGTTAAGAACTGCACTTTTATTCCAGATTAAATAAATACGAACTTTTGGACACTGCTAGACTGAAAAATCTTTCTTTTATCAAATTTCTGTTTCTCATGTATGTGTCTGGGTACTGATGGAACTTTTCAGTATTTCTGAGTTTAATTTAAGCAGCTAGTTTCTAGAGTCTTTTTTAAGGCACGATTTCCAGTCCTTTAATCAGCTTTTTTCACAGTATGAACATACAGCTGAAATACAGACATCCAAACAGAATGCTTCCAATTGCAGCTGTACCACAAACACACAGGAAAATAAAAGAAACGTCTTATCTGTATTATCCTGTGTCACTTGAAAAGATTACATCAGCCTTTTTCAGACAATATTCAAAGTTGAGGCTCAGCAACTTATCTGCCTATAGGACTTTATCTTTTCCCAGAGTTACTGATGAGGCAAAACAAGAGCCCCTCATATAGTACTTAACAGCCTACACACTTTGTTCCTACATGTACAGCTTTGCAACTGACAATACTTACTGCTTCATAACCAACTATTTCATGTAGAACTACTATAATTATTACTATTACCAGTTACAACTCCTATCTTTTTGTGTCATCTGAAAACAAATTTACTCCTGGTAATTTTTCTTTTATCATCACTGACTTGGAGAAAACATTAAATTGTACAGATGCAAGAGACAACACCTGAGGAACACAACTAGGAACACAAATACCCAACACTGATTTCCCATTTATCACTATAATTGGAGGTCTATCTGCTTTTAATTCAAAATGTGATTTTTTTAATTATTTTCTGCTTATATTTTAATACTTTTAATTAATGAATGCTTTTAATTACATCAATTTAAATTTAGTATTTTCAAAAATATATGTAAAATAAAACATACTTCAAGCTCTTCAACAAAGGCTGCTAAATCTTCTTTCCAGAGATCTGAAGAAGATTTCCTTTTAAGGTCGTTTAGTTCTCTTTCCTAAAACATTAAAGTAGTACACAGAACATAAGTTACTAAGTTACAACTGAAGTAAATACTATCAAAACTGAACATTCACACTTAGACACATCAGTAACTACTATATAATTTCAGAACAAGCCTTCCATGGTGTACCAACCTTTGTATCTCTCTGCTTAATTAACTCTTCTACTTTCTCTTTGGTGAGTGACCAGAGAGACATGTTTAAGATATAGTTAAAGTTAGGGCCAGAAGTTGATCCAGAAGCAGAAGAAGCATCGTCATTCTGGTTCTGTGGGTCCTCCTCTTCTGCTGCCTGAAGTGAAATATTCACAATTACAATTATTAATAATCTTAGCTCTATGCATGAACTCTAACACTGCTCCAAAGCACTTATCTCAGAATAGTAATGTGTGCCCTCAGATTCAATAACCTTAATGTTTTTCTGGACCTTTATGAAATGCCACGTTCCTGTGACCTTCTATAGTTGGACTATTTAATCATTTGATTTAAGCAAACAAATCTGAACTTGATGCTAGACATATGCCTTGTATGAGATTGGCTACAGATATTGGTGCCGCCCTAGCTATCTCACAGGGTTGAACCTTTGCCCTTGGGATATTCATGTGTATCTGTTCCTTTAGAAATAAGCACAGTCTTTTGGATAAAAACTGCTATCAAAGCCCTGAATGTATAAACTGTGATTTGGAAGTAGATCAAAATTTCTCATAGCAACAGTTTTGTTGTAAAATACAACATACTGCACGGAGTTAAAATATAGTAAAAAAAAAAGGCAAAGCAAAGCAAATGAGAATTGAAAACAAATAGCGAAAGAAGTGGCAATGGCATAGAAAAGGGGTGGCTGACAGAAATTTGAAGTTGCTTTTCAAAGTAGTTTCATCTTCCCATAGTTAAGCATGAAATTAACTTGTCACGTATCTCTCTTGGAACAATAAAAAAACCTCTTGGGTTTCAAAAAAGGAAAAATAAATACAGGTCAAGGCCAAATTTACTAAAGTAAGTTCAAAAGTCATAGCTTTCATGTTTCATCACAGAAAACTGGTAAGTAAGTTATATATAAATAATTACATTTTGCAATCATATGAGAATATAAATAAATAATAAAAAATAATAAGGGGAAAAACAGTTATATGTGTGGGATAACAGATGCAGCACTTTATGTATCAGTAACTCAGAAACCAAGTTGCCAGTTTTGATTTAAGTACATTAAGAAATTCAATCCTCTGCATTCTCAATTTCAGAGTTGTATTACCCATTTTCTTCTAAAATTTATCCATATATGATATCAATACTATGTGACTATATTTTTGTATAAGCTTAATGTATTTTTAAAAACGAAAGCAAATAAGGAGTAATGAATAATCTTTTTAAAGTGCTTTGTGTGTTATAAATTTAAAAAATTTAGGTAGACTACTAGAAAACAAACATTTGAATAAATTAATATAATTTATAACATTAACAGCATCAACAATATCCAGAGATTTCAGATTACCTTTTCCTGTGCTTCCTTCCAGGATTTTACTGGATCAGATTCATAACCTCTCTGGACCAACATCTGAATCAAATCTCTTTTTGATCTGTTTTCTACAAGACACACACACACAACCCAGGGCAGAAGGAGGAGTTGGGGGGAAGAAAAAAAAAAATCAGTGTCATGAAAATACGTCTTACATGCAAGTACATTCTACTATACTTAAATAATTTCCAGATTTTCCCCCACTGTGACCAATTCTAACTTTACTCACCTATGGTAATTTTTCCTTGTATCTTCTCTAGGATGAAACGAGCTTGATTGTTAAGCTTGGTAGATTCCGCACCCAACATTCCCACAAGCCATTCCTTGCGTAAACTGTAATAATGTAATCGCAAATCAAAGAACTCCTTCAAGATGTCTTGCACAGTTTCATACTTCTTTAAACATCCCATATGATCAAATAGCACCTACAAAAACATAATATACTGCTTGAGAGAGATTGCATAACTCAAACTTTGTTAACCTTTGTGTACGAGTTTATTTCTATTGCACATATACATGCATCATACAAAAAGCAGTATTTTGAATACCGTGAACTCAAAGCTTACTATGGAACTAAGCAGCACATAGCCGAATAGATTTTATTTTTATTCACAAGTAGATTTAAGATGAGATTTATGGTAACGCGTTCAAACAGGAAGACAGCTATATAGAGAAATATGCCTGAATTCAGTTGAATGACTAATTTTATCTAAATATTCAAGCACAAGTTCAGCAGCACCAAATGATTCACAACTATTTAACGGAACAGTTGAAAAGCATCCTTAATAACCTTTCAGTTCAGCTGTGAAAGCTGTCACTGTTCAGCTTGGAAAACTGCCATCCTTCAAGTTCAAGCACAAAGTAAGAAATCATTTTGAAATCATAAGTGGAATCAATCCTGCCTGACTTCTGACATCTCCAGTTTAGACATTTATAGGTGGACTAGTCACCCTAGGCGCCCTCTATAGTCAACTTACAGAAACAAATAAGCCCTCCTAGAGAGCAATTAATCTATCTGAAGTACCTTTTTGGGAGCTGGGTGAACAATGACTAGCTCGCATAACTTTAAGATGCTTACACTAGGGCAAATTAATCCCTACATATACACAGAAAGCAACCCTTACTATTTATTTCAGTAGGCAGAAAATGCAGGATTAAGCTGCAAAACATTTTGCAATCTCAAACATTAATTTGAAGACAGATTCTCACAGTAGTTCATATGGTTGTTTAAACCTGTGAGAAATACTATCACCTTGATTTGGTAGATTCGATTTTCAAGTACAATCTACAAAATGGGTTGAGCAAGGCCTTCTTCCTCTTCCAATTCTATGGTCTTTAATTTTTTTAACCTGTTTCCACATAGCTTTTGATGTATACAATAATAGCAACAGTAACCGTATTTTTGCTTTGTCGTTCTACTTCCAGATATTATCTGCCATAAAAAAACAGAACTATTTTTTCAGTGTCTGTAAAGACAGATATTTTGGAAATATTCTGGCAGAAATCGCCTTACAGTTCAAATCCCCCTCGTAACAGACAGACATGTATATTTACTCACATTCTTACTCTCATTTTGCTACAAGCAGAACAAACCACATGAGTAATTTACATCACTATCTCTTCAGCAGCTTAAGGACAGTGTTTTCTATACCTTACAACATAAAATGGGGTTTATGTTGGTGGAAACATTGGATCATTTAACTCTTATTAGAGAAGTAATAGTCCTACATAAAGTGCAATTTTGAAAATTTAACTTGTCTCAAGTTTAAACTCAAATCTAATTATAATATGGCAGAAAGTTATTTGTATGATCTACTTTACATTAACCATTTTTGGTTAGCTGCACAGGAAATTTTCAGTTACAGAAAACTAACCATGCCACACCTGTCTGACTTTGTTTGAATGATTCATCAGTACTAAAATCGATTTACTGATTCATATTGACTTAAAATTTGTCATTGCTACAATTTTTTACTATTCAAACAATTTCAAATACACAATACACTGTTCAATACCAAGCACCAAAGCACACTACAAAAACATTTCAGTTTACAAGAAGCAACAGTAAGGATTCTGATAGTCAAACATGAAAAAGTTACCATAGAATTACAAGTAAGACTTGTTTGAAGCTTAAAGACTTTGTGCAATCCAGCAGCTTCTGCCTGTGCAAGTTTTTCTTCTGTCATCTTCACAACAAATTTCACAGTCGTATCAGTGTGGTATTCCTTATAGTCAGAAATTAATGCTGGAGTTTTTTCGGTCCCATTCAACATAGGCTCTAGAACCTGTTCTTTGTACACCTATTACAAACAGGGTAGCAAAAACCAGAAACACTTCTTAAAATCCCTAATTCCTTAAACCAATTGAATAACATAATAGATTTCAAAGCTTTGTGCATTACATCTGATACAGTTATAATTTACAGAACCAGTAGAACTTGCAAAATGCCAGGCCAAGACTAGCACAAACATAAGAGGCATCTAACAAGCACAGAGATGTTACTTAAAAGGGGCTTAAATATTAATTTAGCAGGAGAAGCAGGTATTCTTTGTAGTATGGACAATAGATGGTACAAGAAGAAAACCATCTTCTACAAAGGCACACAAAGGAATGAAACCATGTTCCCTTCCACATATATATAATCATCAGAAATTGTCTTAAAACTTCATCCACATGTAGGATTAAATAATTTAATGAGAAACTTTTTGTTGGTTTTGGTTTTTATGTAAATGTATTTCACTGTTACTTACCTGGGTCCATGTCCTTACAGGAAGCTCTGTAATTTCTACTGTGTTCCTGTCCACCACAAATATTTCACCACTGACTACATACTGGTTTTGGCCAAGTTCCTGAATGGTTCCTTTGAAGTTTTTGTAGTTTGGGAGCTGAAATTGCAAAAATCAGCAAGGTGGTAGAAATCTTTATAATAAAACATCAGAAAACTACTTGTTTCCCACACACCATACAGCTGTCATTTCACATTGCACTAATCCATCAATCACCCTCTCATGCCTGTGAACTTCTTAAGTCGTAGGAAAAATACTACAGAAAAAACAGAGTATACACATGCAAGTGGCAGGAGCAAGCATCTTAACATCTACAGAGCAGATAAATGATTAAGAAGATGCAGTTGAATCCAGTGAATTGGTGGGGGTTTTGTTTGTGGGGTTTGTTTTTTTTTTCTTTTTTAAAGAAAACTGGAAGCACAAATAAGGCATGACAGAAAGCAGATTAAGATCCCAATCTCACAAGAACTTTACAGAAGTGGTGCTACCTTCCCTAACCATTTTTTCATTCTTGTGCTGTTTGGCAAGGATAGTGGAACCCATCCAGTTCAAAAAGTAACTAACAGGGTGGGGAAATTTTAACTAAATTGATTCTCTTATCCAGCTTACCATGCAGCCACAAACACATACCAGCATACAGAAAGGAGCTAGATGGAGGCAGAACTGCCTCTTTCAACCACAGTGAAACTTCAATTGACTATGAGACTACACAGAAGGCCTACGAGTCCTAAAGGAAGGGCAATGGATTGCATTAATTACAAAAAAAAGAAAAATCTATTAATTGGTCCCAAGAATTTGCAAAAGGAAATTCACTATGGCATGAAAATTGATACTGCACACTCAGTGAACTGTGATCCAGGTAGAAAAAAAAAGATGTTTCTGCTTCTATGACTTGGTAAACACAGCAAAGTAGCAATAGCCATCAGTTGTAAAATAAAGGTGACATTAACTGTATTTCATCTGTTGGTTACAGATATTCTGGGTTCACCCTGGGTTCACCCAGGTATTACAGAATCACAGAATGGTGGGGGTTGGAAGGGACCTCTGGAGATCATCCAGTCCAAACTCCCTGCTAAAGCAGACGCCCCTACCGCAGGGTGCACAGGAACGTGTCCGGGTGGGTTTTGAGTATCTCCAGAGAAGGAGACTCCACAACCTCCCTGGGCAGCCTGTTCCAGTGCTCTGTCACCCTCACAGTATAGAAGATCTTCCTCATGTTCAAATGGAACTTCCTGTGCTCTAGCTTGTGCCCGTTGCCCCTTGTCCTGTCGCTGGGCACCACTGAAAAGAGTCTGGCCCCATCCTCTTCACAGCTGCCCTTTATATATACAAAGATATATATATATATATATATATATATGCTATATATGTATAATAATATCTATATAAATATATATATATATATATATATGCGCCTATATATATAAGCATTGATCAGATCCCCTCTCGGTCTTCTCTTCTCCAGGCTGAACAGACCCAGTTCTCTCAGCTTTTCCTCTTGAGAGATGCTCCAGCACCCTCATCATCTTTGTTGCCCTCCGCTGGACTCTCTCCAGCAGTTCCCTGTCTCTCTTGAACTGGGGAGCGGAACACCTCCCTCGACCTGCTGGCCACACTCTTCTTAATGCACCCTAGGAAGCCACTGGCCTTCTTGGCTGCAAGGGCACATTGCTGGCTCGTGGTGAACCTGTTGTCCACCAGCACTCCTGACCACAGTATTCTTCCTGACCACATTTTTTTCAAGTATACACCACTTCCGAGACTTCTTATAAAATTTCAAATCAAGGAACAGAAGCTAGATGCAGTTCAGAAGCTGCTGATTTTCTTGAACAGTGACAATATCTTCTCCTGTGCTTACAGATACATAAAACAGTGAACAATTCAGACAAGACAGAGGAAATACTACGTTTGGCTGAAGATAAGTAGCAGTACCTTCAAAAAGAAAAGAGTGGTACATCTTTTTACTCTACTGCCATAACTACCCTGTAAGACTTGCAACTGTGAAGGCTTGCAGTTAGCAGACTCAAGAAAAAGTCCTCTGAAATAACTGGAAAAATACAAATTGCAATGTTTTTGCTTAAAGGTGAACTTCCCCAGCCTCATCCCAACAGTCAAGTACAGCTCCTACACAAAATTACTGGGACAATCCAACTCAGATGTTCCAATAATCAAGCATTTCTAGAGTGATATAAATTCATTTCGTAAGTACAAAATAAGGTTTGTTTAGCAAACATATAAAATACCAGGTTTTTGGGGTTTTTTTTGGTTGTTTTTTTTTTTTTTACCATTGGGTGGGGATCTAAGCCATCCAGCATTCGTCTGACATTGTTTACAATCTCTCTGGTATCATAGTTTGGAAGTTTGCAGGCCCATCCAGTACCAATTCCTTCAGCTCCATTTACTAAAACCATAGGAATGATCGGAATATACCATTCAGGCTCTACACGTTGGTTGTCATCATAAAGGAATTTAAGCAAGTTGTCATCCACTGATGGAAAAAGCAGCCTTGCCAAAGGGCTTTAAAAGAAAAAGAAGACAACTGTTTAACTGAAGTCCAGTAAGAAAGTACATAATGCTTTAACAGTCCATGGGTCCCAATATGATCTATTTGTAAATTTTTCTCATGTCTTCCTTCCTCTTCGCCATTCTGAAGTGGAAAATACAATGGAAGAGTGTGTTCTTAACAGATGGTATTTGTTTCCTTCACAGTAACACATGTACATGATATACAGTAACTGATGACATTTAACATCTACAAAAATAACATTCTTTGAAGCATTCAGAACAGAGTTCAATGTGACAATTCATCACCCAGTAATAAAGCAACACAGCACGCAAATAGTTACAAAACTTTGTTGCTTAATTGTAGGCCTAGCAGTCCCTGAAAATACTACAGAAGTTTTACTGGTGACTCCTTTTGCACATGTGGAACACTGTCCAGGGTGAATATGATTTCTAGCACCTTATGAAAAAAGGAAAATGTACAAAACTAGGTTGCTAAAGAAAGAACATAGATGAGAAAGGGAATAAAATCTGATACTTAAGTATAAAGCTTACAATTAGAGGAAAAGAAGAAACTACAAGGAATTTTAGGCAAAATATCACACTGAAATTAGGAAATAAGAGAAGCAACAGAACTTATAAAATAATTTACATTAAGGAACATGTTCTAACACTCTGCACGCCAAACTGAATTTCAAGCTGTATTAGCTGTGAAAAGTCAGAATCATTAAACTAGGTCTTCATTATTAATTACATATGTGCAATTTAGTTTCATATGAAGAAACTCATCTGAAAGGAAAAGAATACATCTCGACTCTCAAGTCTATGCTGAGTTGCAGGACTTACCACCAGGCAGCCATACACTCTCTAATGTGAAACTGAATAGATTTCACACTGAACAGGAAACCTGAAAGCTACTTCTGCAAGAAGGCACAATTTAAGATCAGTAACTAATCTGAGTGATCTACATTTTCAGTCTTCAGACTTACAATTCAGAGTTTAATTCCTTAAAAGCTACAATTCCCACAGCACTTCTATGCATGGAAAGTCATGTAAAAAATCCATGTGCAAGAACATACTTATAGGTGTAAAGCGGAATTTGAGCTTCTATCAAAATATTCCAATCCTCCCCCATTCCTCTCCCACAAAAAAAACCCTGCAGTGTTGTGAAAGGATTAGTTTCCTAACAAGGCTTTTTAAAATCACATGCTTAGCTTTCATAATGTTTACCTTAACATGGTGAAAATATAGCGAGGGCTGGCAGCATCCTTTCCACCATGAAGTCGGGTACCAAACTGACCAATAGGCTGTAGCAGATTAACATTGTTACTTCCAACAAAGTTCTGAGCCAAGTTGACAATAGTCATCATTAACGCTTGCTGTAAGGAAACATATATTCATAGTAATAAAAAGAGATAGTCTTTCCTAATCAGCCAATAAAATATATTTTTAATGCCCCAAAATTGCATGACTGACTTGAATTCAATATCAAAAAAAGCAGTCTCCCTGAGAAAGGAATGTTGTAAACCTATTACAAGAGCTGCCGGCAAAACATAATGCTTCCTCTTCCACGGTCATAAGTGTCCTTTCATTCTATGCTTATGAAAACCTCTGAGTTTCTCCATTTTTTTCTGAAGCACTTTTCTGGAAGGGCACAAACTGACTGCACTTACTACTGCCCAAACCACTACTCATGGCTTTTAAAGAGACAAAGGGATGGAGAGAGACTGTTAATATGGCAACTCTTGCTAATATTTCAGATAAATATAAAAAAACAGGAGCTAGAAATAAATCTTTGTTCCAAGACTATATCAGGTTTTTGAAGAACAGTATCTCTTCCTTTTACCTTAAAATACTGTATTTCTTGCTTGAGACAAAAATTGTCCTAGTGCATAGTTCCTATATTCCTATGATCTGAGAATCTAGAAGTTACCTAGGTAATCAGTAATCTATTATTTTGCCACAATCTACAAACTATTTGGGATTCCACTGTGCACAAAGACTTGGAAAGAATGGAAATATGCTTATTAAGTTACATTATGTTTGGTTCATTTTCTTTTAAAATCTGCAATTAGTAGACTTACAGTCAATAGGTTTGCAATTTCAATACAGCAAACATTTACCTATTTCATACAGGCTAAAAATCCTCACCACTTTACATCCTTCATACTTACCTCCCCATGGTGATAAGCTGACATTTCAGCAACAGAACCAGCCAGCTGAGCAACCTTTACTTCACGTTTATCATTTCTCTTAAAGCAAGTGAACAAAACTTTGCGTTGCCCTGGTTTTAAACCTATTAAGAAGAATATCCCATTTTCAATACACACACAAGCATATTTTTAAGTAATAAACTTCTTTTGCCTTATTATCATTTCTAATCTCTCAAAAGAAGCTTAAACATCAAATAGAAACAAATTCACATTATAATATTAACAAACTAAGAAACAACACCTGTGTGGAAGGGATTGCATAGTTTTTTCTGCATGTTATCTAGAACTGATAACCAGTTCTAGATCATGCTTATTGATCTATTCACTGTTTCAATCCACATCCACTTCTGAAATGCACTAAAATATTGCTACACTTTACCATTGCTAACCTAGGTCAAACATAAGAGCAAAAATTGAAGAAGTGACACTAGTTCCAATCTCCATTTCATTTAAATGTGTAACATCCAATTTTCTTCACAATAGCCTTGCATCATGTTTTTCCACCAAAATTCTGTTGAATGTAACAGAGGATTTCCTTTACACATGATAATCACCAAGGAGTAAGAGTGGTAACAATAACTGTGAAGAGATAGTCAAAACGTTCTTGATCTATATTTTTTCTGGGATTTGCCACCAGAGCAGCCTGTTATATACCATCTGATGACACTGAAGCATAAAAAAAACTTTGCTAGAGTCCTACACCTGCTGAAGAGCTCACATATCCATGCCCAGAAAGCAGAATTACAGCCAAAGCTGACAGGAACACTGATAGCAATTATGTATGTAAAGTATTATACGTATAATACTGTACATACTATATATGTACAGTGTACACTATATATAGTGTTATACATAATATTATGTGTAACACTGATAGCAATTATATATTATGTATAATATTATATATACATACATTATACTATATATATACACATATGTAAATATATGAAAAAATAAATATGTTCCCCTCTTATTTTCTTACTCTCCTGTAGACATAGTCTTGGAGAACTTCAATTCAAATAAACAGTTATCTACTGCAAGTTCATTCTTTATTTCAAGTTTCAGCAAAATTATTCTGCTGTTTCTGAGAAAGCAGTCAGGGTAGAGTATTTTATAAGGAACAATGACCTCTTGAAACACGCAGGCCTATAGTGAATCTTCCTCTGGAGCAGTGAACTACGAAATGCTTGCCTAGAAACCACCAGTTAATCCAAGTATGCAGGAGAAGTCTGGAGAAGCTGAAGCAGATGCTGATGTTCTTTGATTCCCTAGAGATGTAACTGCACACCTAACCCAGCCTCATTCTGCAGCAGAGCTGGAGGTCCATCCTACCAGAAAGCTGCCACCCCTATCCACCTATGAACTATCTCACAGTCTCATCTAAAATTTAATGCAGCAAGAGCTTTTTATTATTTTGGTATGGGTTTGTAGTGTCAAGAAGGTTGACCACCTCCACTATAAGAAACGTACTAGAAAGCAGAGATAAATGCACTTTTTAGCCCCCTACGAAACCTCAAAGTCTTTTGTCTGTATCTTAGTAAGTGCATGCATACTGACAATAACACAGGCAGAAGTTCCTGACCATGCTGTCTGCAGACAGTTTTACAAATGAAGCTGCAGTGTAGTAAGCTGCTTCTATTAATGTTCACGCTATTGCAAGGGGAGAATTATCAAACCTGACTGACTTCTGTCAAGATTACAGGAAAAGTCAGCAATGACTACAATACTGCCTGTGGTATAAGACTGAAAGGAGAAAACATTTGCATCTTCATCTGCACTCAGCTGCTGACTTGAATTTTAATTATTATAAGCACTTAAAAAGACTTGCTTTCTCTGACAGTTTGACTAGAAACAAAGCACTTGTATGGTCTAGGGAACAGGTCTGGTTAATTAAAAAGTCTGCAGAGCAACAGCTTAAACTTCCTCGCAAAAGACACATGGCAATTCCTTAGCATATAAATGATAAACAAAAATACAAAAGTTCTTATATTCTCTACTTGAATACATTGATTTCCAATAAAGAGATGACAGGTTTAAAAACCGAAAAAAGAGGAATGTTCCAATAAATCATAATGAATTATCAGCTTACCATCAACAAGGGAAGGGATAGATCTCTCATTGTCAGAATTTGAGAAAAGGATCAACTCCTTGTTAATGAAGTCATTGTAAGTCAAATGTTTTGTTGCTGTACCATATAAAAATTGCTGAAAAAAACCACATACATTATTCATTCAATACAAAAAACTACACTACATTTAAATCTCACACACCAGATTTATTACTACTGTTTAGGACTCACCTCAGGAAGGCCATGTAGCCGACGCTGTCGCCTGTCCTCCATAAAATTTGTTAACCATTCTTTTCGGTCATCAATCTTCTTCTTACTGAAGGCCTGAAAAGATTCCAAGTACATTAAATTATCAGCATATATATGTTTGGGTAAACGTATGTTACTTAAGCCAGAATTTTAAGTGTGCTACACTGTCTGATCAAGTATTCTATCATACTTATTTGGACAAGATAATCCAAGCACATGACCCTTCAGACATTGTTGCACAAGGTTTTTTGAACTGACAGATCTCTCACTGATTATAATTTAAATGTATATGACTTTCCTGTAATCTGTATACATGTAGACAAATCTTATCATTCTTATTCCTCTCTTCACATCAGAGTTGTCCCCTGATACACAAGTTTAAAGGTGTTTGGATCTTTCCCCAAATAATTTTAAGGTTAGATTTGCCATTTAGGTTGAACTACAATCAATTGTCATCAAGAAAATTAACTGAAGGTATTAGAAAAAACACCCCCATCTTCTTGTCCTCTCCATGCCCTGTTTGCTGTCAGCCACAGAATGCCAACAGAATCTGTAGCTGTTCCCGAGTAGTTGGCCCTAGTGCTCTTAAGAAAATTGACAACTTGACAAAATTGACACCGCGTGAGAAGACTAACCCAGAGTTTAGGCCAGCTGACTGAGGGTCTTAGTCTTCACGATGACAACACATCACTTTAAAGCAAACACTTATCACTACAAGACGACACAGGAATGTTCTGAAAGACTTTGCCCTGTTACAGAAACAAAGTTCCCTTCCAGGCAGTTTCTTTTCCAGAACACTAAGAGAAGAACACACAAAAACTGAGTACGTGGTTTAAGCAAAATTTTGACTGCTCTGGGAAAATTTTGTGAGTTCTTGAAGTTCTGCCTTCTTTGCTCAGGGAATTGCATATAGAGACTCCATTATGTCCTGATTTCAACCACTCTCCTGCATAAGATGACAGACATCAGCGCTCTTTTTTAAATGACTAACTGGAGCACTCCAAAAGAGCTCAATGAGTATTTTCATTTCCTTTGAGACCATGGTATTATATAATAAGCCACAGTAATTTACTTTGAGAAGCGGACTAAGTTATACCACCCTGTTTTGCACCAGAATGACTTCCTTTGTGAACAAAGCTCAACAATTCACAATGTCAGACATCTGAAGGCTTAAGATCAGGCTTTCGTAAAAACACAACAAAATACTTAGTTTTCTTCTGGCTCTTTTCAGTATATCTATACTTTTTCTAGACCACTGAAGTGACAAATGACCGAGAGCTGGCTCAGCATAAAAAATATTTTAATAGAATAAAAATAGAATTAATAAAAAGTTTTTTCCTTTCTGCACTTAAAACTGCTATTCTAAGACTTCATTTGCTAGCAAAACAGTTCTTCAGAATGGTGAAGAATTAGCTATGCGAAATAATATTTGTTTTCCTAGGTTACAACTATCATGAGGTCTGGTAGGGCCTATAATCTTACACCACCTATGCCTAGAGGTAAACTTGGGGCTGGGATTATAGCTATCAGCAGAGAAAATATGGGTAGGAGTACAAGTGAAGCTTCTGTCAACAGCTTCAGTACTAGTCAGTAGTATAAGGAAAAGGTTGTTTTGTCTAAGATGGCTACTTCCCCATTTTTAATCTTTCTCTCCTACCTCTTTTTCTCTCTAATATCATCTACAATTAAAATAGCAAATTAAAGTACATAAAAGATGAAACATTTCTTGAGAAGACAGCTTCGTTCCAGACACTCCATCCTTTATCTTTCCACAAGCTCTCTTTGAAACACAAGTACTTTCCTGCACACAACTATCTAAAAAGATTTCAAATTTAAATATGTAGAACACATGCATGAATACACGTATGCGACACTGATATATTTTCAATGAATAAATATTATTTATCTGATCTTACTTGCTCAGAAACAAAATTCAGATCCCTAAGTAGATGTAAAATATCATTTGTTTGGGCTCTATTGCCTTACTCAGGATCCTCCTTTGCATGTTCAGTCTTTAAAAGCAAGGCTGAATGTAATGTTTCTTGATATCCACACCATACAAAATTGATCAAAGCTACTAACCAGAAGGCAGAGCTGATTTTGCAGTGTGGATAAAGCCCTTATTCCAAAATTTAACATCTTCTGCAAAAGCTTCTTTCTCTCCCAAAAGTAATTTTTTCAGTTAAAAAAAAAAACCCCAACCAATCCTGTTAAGACTTCCTTACATACCATTTTCAGCAAAAACTGGAAACTGAAACGTATCATAGAGAAACACTTTTATAAGTTCTTACCAGTGTAATGGCAGCATCATCTTCAGGACCAGCGTATCGAAATAAGATTCGATGTCTTTCCATGTCAGCAAAATATTCTTTTGCTTCTTTAGCAGTGCTTGTACCTAAACCTGTACAATAAAAAGAAACAGTTACTCCATAGGCAAAATTTAATTTTTATTATTTTACCCCTTTTATTTTTCTGGGAATATTACAAAATCATTACAGAAGATACTATCATGAGAACAGCTACAAATAAAACTTCATAGTACCCATTTATTATGTACTTTTAGATCCATGACGTTCACTTATTTGTTTTTAAACAAACCTTTGTAGTATTTTATCTTCCATGCTTTATGATTCTCCATATGCTTCTTCCATTCATCAAATTCAGGAATACTATAGAATGAAAGTTCTTGCTTATTTTTGCTTGCCTTTTAAAAAAAAAAAGAAAAAACCTAAATCAACTTTTCTGTTGCACTGTAAGTAATACATACTTTAAGAAACTATTAATAGAACTTATACCTTTACAATAGGAGTGATGAATTCCTCAAGAAAACCATGTTTCAACAGCGATGGCCAATTGTGATGAATAAAATTAATCAACAAGCCTTTTATGTGAGATCCATCCTGATCCTGAATTAGAACATGAAAACATGAGGCAATCTTATCAAACGTCAGATCCCCCCAAACCACCAAACTCCACCCTGCCCCCAGCCTGGATATACCAAAACAATGTCTGTTGACAGAAAACATAGAAAGGAACAGTTAGTTTAAACGTGGACCAAACTGGACCTGTGTACAAAATAGCCACCTGTGAATGCCACTATCCCTGAGCTAATAATAAGCTCTTCCAAGCCAAGTGCACAGTTGCAGCTCAAAGGTTTCTTTGCCTGTGGCATGTTTTCTCTGAAAGCTAAACAGCTCTCCCAGACACCATGGAGCTGAATCTTTGTGGAAGAAAACCAAGCCTGGCGCACAGTTCTTATTGGTGTTAAGATGCTTGACAGTTCAATCTCTCTGGGAAAAAAATAATAAAGCTTCACAAATATCCAAAGCATAGGATTCCTGGACTTCTAAGATCTGAACAACAGACACACTCTTCATGAGATTATTCAAAAATAATTGCCTGCATTCTTGCCTCTCCCAGACTTTCTAGTGTTACTGCCTCATCTACTGTTCCATTTTGTACTTACTTTCAACATACTTCTGAGTTATCAAAAGCATTCTTGTTTATACATGTTTTTAATTAGTACTTTGTTGGCATCTCTGCTACTGTGCGAAGTTCAGTTGTTCATTTGGAGTAACCAAAACTACATATAGATAAATTATTCCCATAAAGAAACCTCATACTTTAGGGACTCTCTCTGAATATATTCATGTTGTCCTAACAGAGGCATGTTATAATGCACAAAAATGTAACCTACCAAATTGCAGCAAAACACATTTTTACGAAGCTAAAACCTGTGAATGTCAGACTAACCTGATCTGTCATGATCATAATTTTTCCATATCTCAAACTTTTCAGAGATTCTGGATCTTCATAGCTTTTCTTGTACTGCAGTCCAACTATTTTGATGATGTTGTTGATTTCTGCATTTTCCATAATCTGTGTAAAAAAGGTTATCTTTGCAGTCAGTGTAAAAAGCAGAAATTCAGAAATATCGCCATCTTTTTTAGTGGGCTTTATAGCTACTTTTTCAATGCACCTCTACCTCAACTTCATAACCTTTTCATCCACAATTCTGTTGCAGCCTTCACACTTTTAAATATTTCTTCTATACATGCAAATTCTCAAGACCACATCACTCTCTCCTCTACAGCCAGAGCACTTTGGGTCCAAAAGGCAGGGAGAAAAGTGCATGCATCACCTCACACACCTACTCTGTCCGCTATTTTATACGGGCATCTGCAACACAACTTTTACTACAGACTAAGTATGTAGGGCAGCAGAAGTTATGCAATGGTGTAATGCTGCTGCTTCACACTGGGAGTCAATGAAATCGCGTCACAATGAAGACAATATAAAATTTTAGGTTTTTCAACTATTCGTGTAAAATGTTAATACGAGTCACAGCAGAATTTCGTTGCACTTGCGAAGAAATTAACTTTATCATTCCAGTACTGTACTACTACACTTGATGTTTCCAGGCTTATCCCAGGCTTTTAAAGTACATGGTACTTCACGAAATCCCAGCCACAAGATTTTCATTAAAAAACAAAAATTAAAATATGAAGACATAACCCTAGAAGCCAAAAATAAACAGGAGATATACA
Source organism: Steatornis caripensis (assembly GCA_013398225.1). NCBI lineage: Eukaryota > Metazoa > Chordata > Aves > Caprimulgiformes > Steatornithidae > Steatornis > Steatornis caripensis. Next base: position 253,513 of record VZSC01012441.1, on the reverse strand, counting down.
TTTGTCAGCTAAAAGGAGATGACAAGACTACTTACCTGCTTGTGAGAAGCTTCTCGAACATTGAGAATTTTACCCCTGAGTGGGAATACTCCGTATCTGTCTCTACCAATAACACCTAAGCCAGAGACAGCTAAAGATTTGGCAGAGTCTCCTTCTGTTAATATTAACGTGCAGTCCAAGGAATGTTTGCCACCTGCAGTCCAGGAAGAAAAACAGAAAGCATAAGTTTTAAACGCAAATAACAGAAACACAATGCATCAGTCATGAATATTCTTCCTACTCTACATCAGGTAATTTATACAGGCTGAATTTCTATTTTTAGGGATTGCCCTCCATACCACTAAAACTACACAACAAGAATGTGTATCCTTGCTCTTAGCAATACACTATGAATTGCTATGGGCAAGGGGCAAAAATCGACAAAATGGGATGCAATGGTGGCGCATCTTATATAATGGTCCCCACATGACTGCACACAAAAAAACGCAGACAGATTGCTTATGTACCTTTACCTTTTATTTTTCTAGCTGCAAATTTCTTCCGCACATACATTATGTGTCTGAGTTATATAGAGAAGTTATTTCTCATTCTGCATTTCCCCTTTCCTCACAGCATATTTTCAGAACTAATTTATTAAATTCATTTGTGGGGTGGTTCTTTTTTTATTGTCCCTTGGCTGAAGCCAGGTAACTAAGAAAAACTTAACAGAAAAGCTCAAAAGATGAGAACTTTTGCACTTACCAATTCCCAGAAATTTCTCAAACAGAAGAAACAAATCCTTACTAATAGTGTACTTTTGATTCTAAAAGACAGACTGCATTTCCCTGCCTGTGTGTCCAGTGTGCTCAAACCTGGTATGACATGTATATTCTGTTTATTGCAACTGTAACAGTTGAATAGATATTCTACATAATAAGGAGGTTCAAAAAAGGAATCTGGCCTTTTCCAAGGGTGCAAAGGCTTATTAAGCAGTTTTGTTATTTTATCAAGGCCAAGTGGTAGGGAAGACTGCAAAAAACTTCAAGCTGGTTGAGTTTCCTTAAATTTTGCCTATGGAGTAACTATAGTCTCTTGAACTATTCCCTCAGGTCTGCACACTACGTGATATACTTCCTATAGCTTGTGGTCCCATAAAGATTCCGATCTTTTTATATTAGAAACGTCAAGAAGACCAGTCACCTCCGAAATAGAATATTGGTAACACTATTGAGCTGGAAACCACAATTAAAAAATACAGGCTTTCAATACGGAACTAGACTGTCGCTTTTGTTCACTGTTATAGAGAGGATGGTGTTCCTAATATCAAACTCACCATCATGCTTTAATTCTAGCTTTAGAAAGTTTAGATAACTAGAACATTTTTTATTTAAAATATACTTTAAGGATGAGAAATAAAGTCATTTTTAAAATGATGTTGTCTGTGAAAAATCTACGAAACACTAAAGACAAAAATAAATGCTCTTACCAGCATCATTAGCATCATCCAGTTTCGGAATGCCTTTGATTTTACTGTGTTTCACCGATGAACATTTTTTGTTCAGCTGAGTTTGTGCCTTGAATTTGACCCAATTCAAAATACTCTCTATGATACCACAGTTAGAGGCCTATAAGCAACAGATTAGAATTGTGGATGAGAAAAGTAAAGCTTCACACAGCAGATTCTTATCTCTCAATTTTAAGTCACTGATCTAACACCGTTTTCTCAAAGCCTTCTAAATTTTAGAAACTGTAACATATAAAAGGTCAAGGAACTAACACATACTTTCCTGTCTAGCATTTTATGCACACAAAATCAAAACACAGCACTCGCACAGCTTCTTTTCCATTCCTTGTATAATTGGTGGAAGGAGGAAAAGAAGACCGAGACCTATTAAGAGATTGTCTTACATTGTGTGGTTGATATGCTGAGACATTTTAGGTACTAAACATCTGCTTCCTGGACTTTGACAGCAAAAAGTAACCTTATGGAATATTTATGTTCATTTAAAGTTTTTTCGGAAGTGACTGAAAATGGCTGAAAGATCACCAAAAGCATTTAAGAATAAGGCTCTATCAACCATTTTAGAAACTGATAACATTAAGAAACACATCTGCAGCTAAAATAACATATAGCATATTTTCTAAACTAAAACTGCTTTAGGTTTGGTTTCACTTTCAAAGAAGATACAGGTGGAGCAAAATACTGTGAGCTTTGGCTTTTCGTTATCCCCATAATACAGCACTCATTGGTTAGAGATTCTGCTGCACATTTAACACCTCTGGAGATCACCTCTGGGAATATTAGAAACACTGTAAATCAAACCTACTGATAAAAATACAACATTACAACAAAATCTGAAAAATGAGTAACACATTGTGTTGTGTTATTGTTTCCTGTAATTTCTATGAGAACGTCACCGGTAACATAGAATTAGAAGAATAAAACACTATACGGTCAGTTAAGTTTTGACGCCAAGTGTATTTGCAGCAGCACCATTCTCCTTACTACCAGAGTTCCAGTTATGCTACTGACACTAAAAAGGACTTAGTGTAACGAGTTCTGGCTAACAGAATCCTACTTTTCCTTCCTTGTATGAAAATGTAGTATAGGAAAAAACTCTACCATGTATTTCTACTAATACATTCATTTAGAGTAGCAATTCTTACCCTGTCTACAGCCAAAATTTCTAAACTTATTGCCTGAGAATAATGATCACTTTGAACACTACAGCCACAGTTTTGCATTTCCTTGATTACTGGAAGAATAAGTAAATGTGACGTTCTCTCCATCTCTTTTCACTTCAGTGAAAGAGAGTAAGTCTGATATCAAATAATAAGGTAGACAATTTTCTCAACTTCAGAAAAGTATTTTAAACACAAAAAATCGGCCAAGGCCCATGTTTATATTTTAAGAGTAAAACTCATTTCGCCAATATAAATACCAGAATCTCAAACAAATTAGCTGATCAGGTGAACCTCACTTTTAAATCCAGGGCAACTGCCAAAACACAGTCATTGCTTCCATTATTAAGGCCAGAGAACGAACAGAAACTCCTCCATCACATTTTCATAGTATGCTAATGTCACTACAGTACCATAATGCACTAATTAATCTTCTGCTACGTAACATACGTACACTCAATCCAGTATGTCAATTCCTGCTTCACAAAATTAAAAAAAACACAAACACTTTACTTACTGCTTTAAAAAATTTCTCAGATAGCTGGCACTTGGACCCAAAACTTTTAGGCTGCAATGTCATGTTTTCCTTTGTCTGGGAATCAAAGGATGGGTTTTCAATCAAGCAATTAACGAAAACCCATATATGATTCTTCACCTGTTGAAAACATAAAAGCCAATTTACTCAACAGAATTACCACATTCATCTTTTTCGATATTTTTGTGTAAAGTTACTTACCTGAAATGGTTTCACTGAAACTCCAGCTTTATTCTTCTTTTTCACCACTTCTATCAGTTTGCCCACAACCTGATCCACCACGTAATCAACATGCCTACCACCCTTAACAAGGGAAGGGGGGGGGGAGGGGAAAAAAACAAAACATTGAATTTCCTAATAGCTTTTAGCCATATTAACAAAAGTTCCTGTACTCATATTTTAAAATCCATGCACATTAAGTTGCAGCAGAACAAAGGAAAATTGGCTTTAAATTTTCTCTTTCATGTCATTCAGTCTTCATACAAGTGCAGATGATGGATGTTACATGGAACAGAAGAAGCAGGAGACCTTTCATTCACTGTACAGTGGTGGACTTCAAATGTAGCTGTTTATACCTTAAGAGTACAGCAGATTTGAAAATGGCTCTGTAGCACTGGGATGGTACCTGCAACACCACATGGCTGTCAAGAGGTATCTTTTTAAAAGGCACATAAATAACCTTGGACTAAAAACATCACACGTTTGTTCACCAAATTAAACTCTCCCCATTTGGTTCATTTAAAAAAGGTTCAAGAGCAGATATACAGCAGATATACAGCACCCATGCCTATTCCTTTCCAAAAGTAATTTCACCTTTTCTTAGCTGTATTTACAGAACACTAAATAAACGCTACTAGCATTCCTTGCTAGCCTTGGGCTTATGTGAGGGCAAACACAGAGTAAATGGCAAAAAGCCAACCACAAGATCCAGAAAACTCTAAAAGAATGGAGCAACATTAAGTTCTCCTTAAAACTCACCAGAGGCTAAACCTGCTCCAAATTCATACCTGATGTAGGAACAAGAGATACGTAACAGAGCACACAGTTAACCATAAGCTCGCAAACTGACCCCTTAAGAGACCACATAGCTACAAGCTATTGCCATGAAATCATGTCACCATCTGTCTTGTACCAAACAAAAGCAGTCCATTGGACTCCCTTACAGTTACTGTCCAAACACAGCAAGAAAAAAAAAGAGAAAAACCAGCTTATAAGCAATGTCTTGCATCATCACAGCGAAAAAAAAAAACCCCAAAAGAATATATAGGATTTTCCTCCTCTGTTGCACCCTAACAGCTGAAAGTGAAACATTCACAGTGCCTGTCACAATTCTCCCCTTTACTCTATAAAAAAGAGGGACTCTACTGGCTATCCTTGCTCAAGACCTTTCCAACTAGATATTTCAAGTGAAGCCATTACTGCAAAAAATCTTTCAGTGTAGGCAATGTATTCACCTCCTGACTACAATCCCTAGCACAACAGACCCTGACTTACGTACTTAAACTTTGGAAGTAAGAAGTCAGAAAAGTTACCTTTAAGTCATATATAACTCATGCATTGCAGGATGGCAAGGTGATGAAAATGAATGTTATTTTCAATGTCTAAATAGTAGTTTTACTATTGATGAAATTCAGTCTAAATAGGGAAGCACTAAGCATCTGAACATCTTCAGAATGTGCCCCAAAGCTTCTATCACCTTCTCGAGCTACAATTCTCTTTGAACTTAAACTTTAAACCAGCTACTAAAAAAAACCAAACCAAAACAAAACAAAAAAACATTATTAGAAGACAAGTAATTTTGAGATTAAACTGCTTGGAAAAGAAAGGCATTTCATATAAGCTTTCTGGGCAAAAAAGTATAGTATAGATGAACAACAACTACCGATTTAAGTGTATAAAAGAAACCTAACAATTATGGGGTATATGCTACAATACAGAAATTATCTAAATCAGAACCACTAGTAAAGACCAGACTAGATTATTTTGGTTGGAAGGGACCTACAATGATCACCTAGTCCAATGGTCTGACCACTTCAGGGCCTACCAAAAGTTAAAGCCTGTTAAGGGCATTGCCCAAATGCCTCTTAAACACTGACAGGCTTAGGGCATCAACCATCTCCCTTGGAAGCCTTTCTACTGTTTAACCACCTTCTCAGTAAAGAAATGCCTCCTATTGTCCAGTCTAAATCTCCCCTGACCAGCTCTGAGCTATCACCATGCATCCTGGCACTGGATCCCATGTAGAAGAGATAAACATCCCTCTCCCCTTCCCCTCCTCAGCAAGCTGCAGAGGGCAATGATGTCACCCCTCAGCCTCCTTCTCTCCAAACTAGACAAACCCAGAATCCTCAGCTGCTCCTCACAGAACATTCCTTCCAGCCCCTTCATCAGCTTTGTTGCCCTCCTCTGGATGCATTCAAGGACCTTCACATCGTTCTTAAATTGTGGGGCCCAGGACTGCACACAGTATTCAAGGTGAGGCCGCACCAATGCTCAAAAAAGCAGGATGATCACCTCTTTTGAGTGACTGGTTATGCTGTGTTTGATGCGGTTTGCCCTCTTGGCTGCCAGGGTGCACTGGTGCACAGGCTCCTCTTGAGCCTGCTGTTGACCATCACCCCTAGATCCCTTTCTGTAGGGCTGCTCTCCAGCCACTCCTCTCCAGTCACTCCTCTCCCGTCACTCCTCTCCCAATTTAGATATGTGTCCGGCATTACTCTATCCCAGGTGCAGAATCCGGCATTTTGACTTGTTAAATTTCATTCCATTAATCATAGGCCAACACTCCAATCTATCTAGATCCCTCTGCAAGGCCTCCTGCCCCTCAAGAGTCAATAGCACGTCCCATCACCAAACTAGTTAAGGGTGCATTCAACTCCTGCACGCACATAGTTGATGAAGATAGTGAACAGAACTGGCCCTAGAAGTGAATCCTGAGGGAACACACTAAAATAGCACAGACTTGTATCATAGATAAAACATTCCAGATTAGGAAGAACAACTAGTATCTGAAGGTATGTGGTATGTATCCTGTAGTCTTTAATTCTATGGAACAATGACTACTGAAATTGCCTACATCAACGGTGATGAGTATGTTTAAATATTCACAAGTCCAAGGTGACACAACTTCCCTTACAGGTATAATAGCAGGCTTTCTTCAGAAAAATTTCAAAAATATGAATGGTCCTACAGCCCTGGACATCTGGAAGCTGTTTACGGTTTTGATTATTTAAATGCCCTCCTTTAAATTTATAGGCAAAAAGGTACAAACAACAATAAAATGCTAAACTCTAGTGGCTGTTACAGAAAGTTCATAATGCTTTGACTAAAACCTAATATCTTGTAACAAAGAATGGAGCGATGCAGTCATAGCCTATATAATTATGACATACCTAACTCAATTCTCAATATTTTACACAGAAGATCACCTTTGCTTAATATCAGTTAATGCCTTACAAAAATACAGACTAAATAATGGTTCCTGTTCAGTTCAATTTGCATTAGGACAGACAAAATAAAGAAAACACATCTATGGAGACATTCATCATCAGGTAACAAACAAAAACAACTCTCCTTTAAAGCTGTTTCAGAAAGAACTGAGGAGGAAAAAAGCTTCTGACGGTTATGAGAAGCATAGGGTAGATAAGAAATAAGAAACGGAAAACAACAAAACCAAGAAAAAATAGCAGCTAAAAAGACAGAGGCAAAGAAAGAACTAGCAAGCAAAAGCCAAAAGTCAGGATTCTACATTTTAAGGCAGAGTATCCATTTGAAAAGACTGAAGATGATGTAAACTGGTTGAATTGACAGGAGATAGTAGCTGTCTTCTCAACTTCATGTAGAAAGTAGAGATGAAAACAACAAGAGAGGTGGTGAAAAATAGCCCAAGATGGTAAACATTAGTCATAACCAAAACCAGCACTTGTACTTCAAAGAAACCATCTATGGTTTCTGTCAGTCTCTAGTCACCTACTAAATAGCAACACAAACCACTAGTGTGTTTCAGAAGCACCATACACAAAAGCATTTTTTCATTACATTTCTTCTTAAAAAAACAAAACAAAAAGAAACCCCAAACCACCAAAATTAAAACAGTTTTTATTCACATATGTATGACAGAGTTTCAGCAGAGGAGAGTTCAAGTGAAAGTTGATACATCGACATCCTGCCACTTTAAAGAAAAATAAAACCGTTTCCAAACTGTAAAGAAAAGCTACTACAGGATAATATCAAATTACATGTTTAAAAAAAAAATTCCACATTTGAATGGCAATTTTAAAATGCATTACTTTTACTCACCACATTACTGAAAACCTTATGCTTACAGGAATATCTCAGTATATTTTTGTATTTACAACTTCAGCAATTTTTTTTTGCAATTTTAGCACTTCTAATATTTTGCTAAAACTAACATCTGACACATCAAAAATTAGCTACTTACCAGTAATTCTTGTTCTTAGAGGACATTAGCTATCATAACAGTTCCCCATTCCTGTGTCCATTCTTAGTGTGTAGGCATTGAGTGAGGGATGTTCAGAGCTCAAAGTTGGGAACCTTTCAACCATCTCACCAGTAGGTGGCACATTTACCCACTATAGAAGCATAACAGCCTATAACTGCCCCAACTGTCAGTACATTTGAATACAAGACAGAAAAACAAAAATACCCTCTAAATCTAGAGGGCTGTCAATGATTACTATGAATACTGTATTATGAGAAAGAGCACTAAAACTGCATAACCTTGTTTTCCCAGAAGGTAACTGTTATGACTGAACCCCAGTCTCCCAAACTTCAGGATGCAAAGACATCTAATTAAATGGCAACAACTAAAACCTTAAAAATTAAGCTTAGTCTGGCTCCTATATATATTCTATTCATATCATCATCAACAGCCAACAGCCTCTATTAACTCCAAGGTAAACTATATGTAAATTCTATGGAGAGATAAATGGTACATATGGCAAACAAATTCAGAAGATAATTATAAATTTGAACTATTCATCGAACTAGCTATACAAATAAAATGCTGTTTTCTTTTGCTTTTGTCAACTACTGTATATATTTTAACAGAATAAATCTGACAACGTCAAGCTCTAGAATGGTCCTGAACTTCTTACTGAACTTCAGCAAATTTTAACAGGTTTGGATGCTCCCTCCACCCTGGTCTACTGTCTGACACTGCTTCTGTATTAGCTGAGCATTTCTGCTAAAACAGTTAGTAGTATTACAGTTAGCAGTGTCGCCATATTAAAAATATCATTGGATTGTTATGTTAGTAACTGAAGTTTCTACTATAATTTCTACTAAAGCTACTATTTGAAATCGAGAACTTGAAAAGACCATGTTTATTCAGTTTATATGGAAGTCTCACCAGAAGGTTATCTGCACAACCATAATAGCTACAAACACTCTTTCAAATGCTGCCTCAGAGCCTGAAGTCAAATTCTGTGGTGGTCTACTGTGACAAAATTGTGAACAAACAGGGACCTGACCAAGGTAACAGATTTACAAGAACAAAACAAAGGAGTTGTGCCTCAACATACTGCCTGAACCTCTACACACCCCTCAAAAAAAACCCCATCAAGCTAAAAAAATCTTGTTTGGAATTTAAACCAAGTTTAAAAAAGGTGGAAGGGAAGTTATGCCTGGGTGAAATTTATCCAGAAACAGAAATGAAAAGCTTTCAGCAAACAGCGATAAATAACCAAAAAACAGCTGAAATGAGCTCCTCACCTGTTAGCAGATAAGGGGACAGGCAGTTGACGCAGTTAGTTACTAGCCATTATGTCTCATCAGTGGGTAGTTGCACATCAATTGCTGGTGAGGTGGTTCACCGGCCCCGAACATTCCACATCCAGTCACACACATAAGGCATGGATCGGGAGAGTGGGAAAAACTAGAAATTACAACACTTACCTTTGAAGAATACACAGTACTTTTTCTATGAATTTTCTTAAAGAATATATGATAACAATGTATGTGTAACTGCATGATGGGTGAAAATTGATCCAAAAGGAGTAAAAATTCAAAACCTTTTGAGTAAGTGTATGCAATATATTTAGCTCAGGAGTCAATAAGCATTCATTTTTTTCAAATGCATTTTCTTCACCTCATTATCAAACATTATTAAGTTTCTCTACATTGCCAGCTTCTTCATAAAGGTACTGTACACACCTTTAAGGTCATGTTATTTTTCTTCTTTATGTTGCATAAAGAGGCCTGAATTAAAACTAATTTTTAACCTTTCAACTACCAAATACATTTATTATCCCTCATTTTGACAAGTATCAGATAAGCATTTAATTAAAATGCACACTCAGAAAGCAAAAATTCTACAATGAAATAAACTATCCCTCTTAGCACTGAACTGGTTCAGCTACATTGAAACAGACAGTAGAAGTTATGTAATAAAAATTATGGACCACCAAAACTCTGGCTACGTATCATCTACCACCGAGATTAACACTGGTATTTCTGGGCACCTGCCTAGATAGGAACCCCACTTAAGTGTAACCACGGGTGCTTATGAACCACTAGTGCTACCATTAGAACTTTCTTCTGTTTGACTCTTAGAAAAGATCTGAGCAAGGAGAGGTTTTTAAGTGTCTGATTACAATTTCTTATTTTTCTCATCTTTTGGGGAAGCTCATAGTTAAGATTCCCTAAAACCAGTATTACCAATCACTAGAATTGCTTGACTGTTGTTAGATCGCTTATCCGTTGCAATTTTACGAAGAGTAGAAATGACACTTCCTTTCATCATGGTGGATCCCAGATCCCTAAACACGGGCCACACCAAACTGGCAGAAATGAGAGTTACACTAGTTGATTTCAGGTGATTGCCTTGGTGCCTGACCACCCCAGCAATTTGAGAAGCACGAAGATCATACTTCAGTATGCTGAGCATATTGCTACTTCATCGTAACTGAAGATTTGCTATGATATCATTTAACTCCTATTATAGTTGCTAATAACTACAAAGAACACCTAGATCCCCTTATATAGAAACACAAATACAAGAAAATTAATCTCAACATTTCAGGCCAGTTTTATACATCATAAAGCAATAAACACAAAGCCATTTTTCAAGAACACCAAAAGCCATTTTTGCCCTCCAAAACTTGCTCCCACTGGCTTTAAAGGGGTTTGTACATTTTTTAACTTTAATTCCAGAATTATTTCATTACAAGGTGTTAAAAAGAAATAAAATAGTTTCATTCATTTTATATTTAATCAATACCATGTATGCTCACATAAAACATTAGTATCACTGATAATGATTACTAGTGTTTTAAAAAACTAGTGCATATTCAGAAACACTGCTGTGAATGTATTTTGATTGCATTCAGCTGCTCTGCCAGATCCTCTCATGCGAAGGATTATCTCATCTACTTATTTTTAGTAACCCAGATGCAGTTTTTATATCAAATATTTGACTGGGCATAACCTTAGCACACATCTTTATCATTTACATTTATCATCATTTAATGTAACTACTCACCTTTGTGGTAGCTATACTATTTACAAAGCTGATTTGCTGAAACCCTTTTTCACTTAAAGTGAGGCACACATCCCATCGTTCATTCACAACTTCATGAATAACTTTGAGCGCAACTCCAGTTTCATCCAGCTTGTCTTTTACGTAAAGATCTACATAACTGCGAAATCCATTTACCTATAATACAGATAACAATTACTATTCTTTGCATAAAATACTCAGTACACTTAAAGTATTTTTAATGAGGCTCTTACAGGTAATTTCTTCCCATTCAACATGACTTTGACGCCTTTGCATGACCCAGCCAAATCATATGCTCTTCTTGTCATGAGGGCCACAATATCCTTATCAAGTTTTTCCATTTTAAATTTAGATAGATCTGGCTGGAATGTAATGCATGTGTAGTCATCACCATCAAAATGCTTAATCTTGGGTTCAGAAGTCTTCATCATATTGTTCATCCAAGTCTTTGGAAACAAAACATTTAGATGTTAGTTTACTGTACATATTATCCTTCTCCTTTGTTCCATTTTCCAGCTATGCTAAGATTGCAGCAGCTACAGAACAAAAAGCTCACAGACTTGTTTTAGAAGATTCCTCTGGTAAAACACTATGCATAAAATTGATTTACCAAGATCTGCACAAGCATCGGTGACAGCAGATTTGTGGTTTCTGTAAATATACAGGTACAATTACATTAATGGACATGATTCTAATGCAAAGAGAGTCCACCACAGAACCGACTAAATTAGATGCGAGTTAGCTAAACAGTCCTGTTTGCCCATCAATTTAACGCTTTCAGTCTACTACACACTTCTATAAAGAAGCTCATTAGTCCCTGTGCAGAGACTCATCTCTGAGATAGCATCTTAGTTGTTGTGCAGTGTACCAAAGCACACTCTTGACAAACCAACTCAGGAGTCTTCGTATTGTTCCCTGTTTAAGAATATGGCCGTATTTATAAGACCAAGCAGAATGCCTACTCACAGCACATATCAAAGCTCAGTTATATTAAATTTTCACAATTTTAAAAAATACTGGAAAACATAGCACTTTACGCCATAAAGCATGTCATTTTCAAAAAGTACACTCAAACCAGTATTAATTTGCTTTTTTGGCAGGAAATACTCCAAAGCCAAGAGACTTTGGTACCTAATACTCTAACAAAGTTCGTCAAACTCTTAGAAAGGTGGCCAACCCAAGGCTATATACAGTAGCTCAGATTACATTCAGTCTTTGGTCTGTGTGCTAACAATGAGCAATGGGTACAAATGGGGAGGGAGGGAGCTTTGCACCAAAATACAGCTAAGCTAATGAAATTCATTCTATAAATACTGAAAAATCTTTCCTCGACACTACGAAAAATTATCTAGATAACTGCACAGCTAAGTAACAGCAATTACAAAACATTTCAGTTAAATACATCCCTTTTCACATGCACATGAATATACTTTAGTTTTAATGGAAGAAATCTGTTTTTCGTTTTTAGTCCCTTAACACTCCAAAGAAAAATGTTACAAAAAAAAAGTTCTAATACACAGAAGTACCAATTTTACTGACTGAACCACCTAGCCTGCAAACTCAACATTCAAACAGATGTGTAAAATGACTCATTTAATGAAATATTCATGAAATATAGAAAACATATTAAATTTCAAATTCATAATTACAGCAAAGGAAAAAAGTTGATATAATTTCTGTACCTGCTTAAAGCTGTGTTTGTATTCCTTGCAAGCAGTTTCAACTGTAAACTTTGTACTAAATATGTTACAAAGTTTTGCACCATAGCCATTGCGTCCACCTGAAAAAACAACATACAGCAGGTTTTTATAGCAGAAGCACATTTAGGATATTCAGAGTATGCAGACTAAGTAAAATATTCCTATAGAAGACAAAAGTTGGGCCATATGTCAACAACTGCCAAAGGATGCCAGAGATGGAGTTTCACACTACCCCCAATCTGGTGCAACTGTTTCTGCCTCAAAAATGAGAAGTTTGCTCCTCCCACCAAGGCCAGGATGTTCCCATTGCTTCCCTTAGGTTGATCTACCAGTTGTTTGCTGAAAGGCAAGTGACCTCAGCACCCTGATCAGCTGAAAAATAGGTGATGACCAGATCCAAATCACTCTGCAACCACAAATCATAATATGGGCAAAATATATGGGGTAGGATAGAACAGAACTAACTTTCACTCATGATCTAAATTAGGGTTACCTCACATTTAGGATAATAAATCATATCCTAATTTATTAAATATATTTTTCCCCTTCATTTCAAGAACATAAATGTTTAAATGCTTGCGTACATTATAATTAAATTATGAAAATATGTTGTTACTGAATGAGTACTGATATTAAAGATGTAAATGTTAAGTTCTCTATAAACATTGATATTAAAAAAGAAAAACTAAGTTTTTTTCTTTAAGTCATTTTACTCTAACAGAGCCATAGTAATGGTGACTAAGTGATCACCTGTTATGAAACAGAACAGAAAAAGTAAGAAGAGAAAGCATACTGAAAAACAAACAATGGCTTAATTGACTAAAACAAAGCATGTTAAATAGCCTTGCCTGTAACTTTTTTCTCATCATCATCATAGTTGCTGGATGTTAGCAGCTGCCCAAAGATCAAAGCAGGTACGTATACTTTTTCTACTTTGTGTTCCACAACTGGTATACCCTTGCCATTATTCCATATGCTGATAATGTTTGATTCTCTATAAAATAGTGAAGACATTAAGCCAATTAATATAATCTTGAAAACAGACTCCTGTGTACATTTTACTAGTTTAAATAACAGCATAAGTTACAATAAAAGACCATATTCTTACCAAGTTTATTCACAGCTCTATCAATTTTAATTACAAAATAACCACTCATTTGTGCTTATTAGATGTCTAAGAAGGTGGCACATAATTGCCCATATAGAACAGTATTTCATATCATAAAAATAAGCCCTAAAAATGTATTTGAAGAGCTTTCACTATCAACATGATTTTCAACAGAATCCTGAAGTTTAGTGACAGAATTATGCTCAAGTTAGAGATGCAGCTTTTCATGTTTCATTAAAGTCCACCCATACATAGCCAAGTTATCATCTGTTTAAAATTGTTATTTCCCAGTTACGATAAACATTTTAACTTATTTTATGCATCAATGCGAAAATCCATCAACATCTGGCATCATTAATACTTGTAGCTGTCATATAGAATTTTCATTTCAGACTATTAGAGAGTTCAAAATCATGACAAGTCAGGTAGATTTACACCATTTCCCTCCCACTCCATGATAAAAACAATTTGGCCTACAGAAACAGCTAAAGCACTGAAAACTTGCAGAAAAATTATTTCTTGGTATATTTATCCTATTAAGCGTGAAAATTAGGTCTCTGAAACATTTATTATTCAGTTAAACATAACTGAAAAGATACTACTAAAGGAACCCAATAAACATCTATTTAACTATGGTGCTTCTCATTAGGAAATACCTCTTAAGTATTCAATTTTGACAAACAGTGGTAATGGTATTTGCAATCTGCAGTTTCAGTGTGATATATCTGACTAATTCAAACATAATCTTATCCTAATGCTAAAGGAGTCAAGATAAAAGTCCAAGAGGTGCAAAATTATGTTACAAAACCTCAAGGTTGGTATTTATGATTTATAACTATAACCAGCCAGGTTACTTACATACTCCCAATCGTGAATTTTATAATCTTGTCGTTTTAAGTTTCATTCAATCAAACATTAATGAGTGATTTAGGAAAGCAACTTCTTATAAATTCAGAATGGTCGTACTTACTGTTAACCACTTAATTCACTATTTCATCTTAAAATATGAAGCTAATGGAAATAACTCAAAAAATAATATTTTGTTTTTAAAAAAATTCTATTTAGTAAAATAATTTGTAAAAATCTGAACTATAATAGCACTGGCAGGGAAAGTAATGAAAACACGCTTTTACTTACGGATCAATAGATATTTTAATACAAGTCATATTCTTGTCCCTCTGCTTATTGTCAGCAGCATTTACTATGAAACAAAGCAGCAGAAATTAACACTTTAATGGAGCAATAATTAATTACTTGATCTGTAAAACTGATAGTATACATATTCCACCACAAGTTACAACGGTCCAGGTATTTTTTAATCTGGTATCTTTTTGTATATTCTGTACCTTATTACTGAAGTCTGTAAATATGACCAAGTATCTGCAAAAGATATTTTTCAACCTTCTTATAATTACTGACTCTATTTATTTCTAAGATAGTCTAACTGCTAGAAATATAGAACTGTATTTTGTAAGCCTGTTCTCATAACTGTTCTTAACATACTGACCACTTGAATCTTCTGTTTCTGCACTTGTTTGGGTATTTGTTACACATATTACACCACATATGTTAAAAACCCTAGGAAATTACATGCATCACCAGATGAGTTTACACATCCTTTTGCCACTGAAAGCCAATCCCAAAAAATTGCAATCATTTTCAGTGTTTGTCTCATCACCCGTGACAAAATAGAACCCAAAACCACCAAAGGACAAGAAGATAAATCCATTAAAATCAAAATACCTTAACAGATTATAAGGATCTCAATATTAGATCAGATATTACAAGGTGCTTTTGCTAAAATCAGTAAGTGCAGTTTCATTAAAAAGTACGCACAGATGCAATGTCCAATTTTCATAATGTTATTGCACTGACCTCTAGCTCTCAAACCATACTCCATGGAGCACTTATCAGTGCTATATAAGGCAGCAATAATCCATACAGTACTGTAATAATGATATGATAATGATCTTCCTTTTGGATAGGACAAGATAGAAGTAGACTTCCTTTCATGAAAAACCCGTAAATTTCATCTACAAGGCAGCACTCAAAAAAGAAGTGATGATAGATTTTCATTCCCATATTTCTCAAATTAAGTAATGAGTAAAAAATAAAAATAAAATATCCTTGTTTTCCACCTGCCCAAGATATAGTCTTTTATTGCCTCTAAGACAGCAGTGCTGTCTTAGCATCTGTTAAAAGGCACTGAGGCACCCATCTGCCGGCCTGACAGAGAGCTGAGAGAGGTTTGTCCCCTTCCGGGAGCTAAGATAAGAGACGTTGCTGAGAGGGTGCCACAACTTACCAAGAACATGGGCTATTATCCGCTGGTGCTCTTTCACGTGGGTACAAATGACACTGCACACCGGAGTCTGACCAGAATTAAGGC
>VZSC01012441.1:191187-233821 GCA_013398225.1 Steatornis caripensis | reverse complement strand
TTGGACTAGATGATCTCTAGAGGTCCCTTCCAACCCCTACCATTCTATGATTCTATGCTATATATATAAAGTATAGTTTTAGAGGTGTGAAGAAGTTCTGAATCCAACGAAGGTCATGGCAAAATTTCCGTTGATCAAAACGGATCACAGTTTAGTTCACAATGTAATCCCACCAATCCTTACAACATAACCTCATAAAAAGTGATAAGCCCAAGAATACATGTCAATTTATGCAAAATATCAGTTCAGCAGACAGCACACTGTTGCACACCTTTACTGCTGGTTAGTCTTCATTGTGTGCCTGTCACCAAGAGAATATGATAAACTAGTAAGTGATAGTGACTCAGGGACTTACAACAGAACTTTGTAAGAATCATTTGTTTGTGCCTCAGTCACCATGCTTTTAAATGGCAGTATGATATGTATTCATTTTAAAACTGTCTGAAGTCTATAAATGATCTATGCAAGAATCACCGTCACCACCATTCTGTAAAGAACGGGATAGTTTTAATGATTCAGGAGATGATGACCTAAGTTAACACTTAGACGACTTTCAGTTGTCTTCTTTCAGAAGAATAATCTTTTTTCAAGTGTTACTTAAAACTCTGGCCCTGATCACTTTGCAGATTAGAAATCTTCTAACAACATAGATCATAAAGAATGGTCTAGTTTAGACATTCAATAACAAATACTTACATTGCCTTACAAGTTCAACTGAAAACACTCTTCCCTCTTTAAACTGCTCTGTAATGCTGGAATGTACTAAAATTTTCACGCACTGCAGTCTAGTGGGATTCTTAAGTCTGTGATTTAAGCTTAGATAAAAATTAATGTGCTTTGAGAGCTCTCAGAAAAGCGTGTACTCCATAATGCTAAAGAAATATCATTGTTAAAAACACTTACCAAGGATTTCATCAAAGATCTTGTACAAGCCTGGAACAAAGGTAACTTCTCTGCAATTCATTCCTACATCTTCATCATAAACCCACATTAACTACAAGTAAACAAAATCAAATAAAAATATTTACCATCTCGGTAAACCAGTCTAGGATTCCGTAAGATCTACTTACTTCAGGAACTTTGCTCTTCCAATCTGATTGCTGCTGTCATATGAGACAAAAGCAGAAGCTTGGCAAAAATTAGGACTGTATCCACAAAGACTTCCATAACAAAAATGCATTATTTTCTGCTTGGTGCGAACTCCAACAGTACAGACAGTGAAGTTCAAAGCAAGCTGCAACTTCACAAAAACAACTGAAAAAAGTGTCAGTAGGAGACTTAAGTTCTCTGTTCTCTACCTAAACAAACAGACCAAAGCACTTTTGGACCTGGAGCAACTGCTACAAATATGTAAACATATTTGTGTGCATACAGGCATGTTTGTAAACACACACATACACACACAATTGTGTTTACACACATAGGTGAGTGTACATTTTGACTGAACTTCAACATTCTGAGCACTTTTTTCAGGTGAACCAAGCACTGCTTTAAAAAGTCTTCTCTTGACCCCTTCCTACATGTGCATACATAAACATGACAACAGTTTTTAGTATGATAACTCAGAATACTCAGAAAAGTAGGGATTTGCCTATTTATTAACCAGAACAGTAATTTCCTGATTAAAACAACAAAAAAACTATTACTAAACTTAGTGACTCTTACCTGAGTTAATGGTTCAACTGACCCAATGTAGGTATCTGGACGGAGAAGGATGTGCTCAAGCTGAGTCTTTTTCTGATAAACTCTCTCAACAGACATCTTCTTTGAAGTGTCATTTTTATTAATGCTTTCCGAGTCTTCCTTTTTTGAAGCATTGATCTGATTATCAAATAATGTCTAAAAAAAAAAAGACACCACAATCAACCTCATTCATTCAATCCATCATTCTCAAGATATAAACAAAACTGACAGAGACTTAAATTACAATCAAAACTTGTCATGTAATTTACATGTTACATTTTCAGATGTATTAAGCTATCCTCTCAACAGAAAAAAAAAAATCAGCAGATTACATGACAGTTTCTTAACAAATTGTCACATATTCAAACTTTAGTGATTTACTAAGCATTATAAACCAAAATAAAGAAACAACAGTATAATACAAAAGACATTCACTTCCTCAGGTTAAGTATTTACAACATCAATTTTCTGCTTAAGTGTTTAAATCCAAAACACTGAATACTGTTCTGAATAATAACAGTAAAACTACTCTTTTACATTTTAGTTCAGACAACTCATTCAGTGGGACTTAGGAAACACTGTAATGCCTCTCCTATGGTTTCTCAAGTGCTATAATTTACATTCTCTATTTAACTGAAGTAATTAAACCTGATACAATCCCAGTTTAGAATACTTGCTGCTGCTGAAATAAGCCAAGGACTGTTAAAAAAAGAGATTCATACAGGATAATGCTGTAATTTAAACAGAATTCAAGCCTAATGTGGATAAAAAGTCTTGACTGGAAGATCAAGTAGTGTCACAGAAAATGAATCCAGTTTGGGGGGCTGGGAGGAATACAGGCATTTGATGCATCTTTCAGCAAATTTTTCCTGGTAAATATCTCCTTCCCACTGAACTAAAACCACACAAAAGGAAAAGTTTAAATCCCTCAGAGCAACCACATGTAGAAAAGCCCCATTCTGAGCCTGTAAGAGCATATATACCAAGAAATTAAGTATGACATTTCACAGTATTCATTTCTACCTGTAAACTGGAATCATCTTAAAAATACCAATAAACATAACTTAAACTCACATAATTTTTTTGCCTGTCTAGCAGAGAAAAAAAATCTGTCACCACCTGCCTAACACCTGAAATAGCCTCCTTCTCTTACAGGGGGTTTACCAACTTTGAAGCAGGTGTTATGTGACCAGTAAAAACAATCAACAGACAAATAACGAGGACAAAACCCACCTGACAGCTAAATATTTTACTCCCATTTAGCAGTTCCCAGTAAATGTCTGTATAAAGTAAATATAGGCTAAACTCCAGTCCTGGATTAACCAGTCACCACCTAAATTTCTCAGCCAGAAGAAAGTATCATCAGTTCTCTCAACCTAGCCCTTGCTGCAGCTCTGATAGCACTGGAAGCAAAGGGTAAAAAAGCATATAAGCACAAAGGAACAAGGAGGAAAGGAGACCGAACTCACTCAAAACTTCAGCAGACTCAAAAAGATCAAACACCAAACTACAGCATACAATTAACAAGGACAATTCTCCCCACATTATTCCAATTTGTCTTCTCCAGCTTCTGCTGTCTAAGCTTTGATGATAGTTTTTTTTCTTTCCTCTTAAGCACAGGAATAAAGCATTTCATTCTATTCAGAACAAGGAAAATTACCTTTCTCTTCCAAATTTAGAGATCATATTTATCTAGTTTATTTACGGAAATGCTAGGAAACATGTATTTCAAGAACCTTTGAGACAAGCAGACTGTGTGAACCGGTAATGACGACAGCCAACTGTCTGGTCCTGAGTAAACAAATATTCTCTACTACCCAGTCCCATAACTGACAACATCCAGAATAAGAGGGGCAAAGAATCCAGGGGACCTCATAATCCTGCACCAGGTTTACACACAGCAGAATCGGAACCACGACACCAACTCTCATGACTTTTCTTCTCTAGCACATCACATCTCCCATCAAACAGGAAAGCTGCAAAGTCGCATACATGTGTGATTGAAGTGTTTTAGTATCCAAGTTCATTTAGTCTCCACACTGTCATTTGGTCTTAAACTGCAACAACCCCACCACCACCATCCTAAAAAGATTAGCCGTGAATCAGCTAAGCAAGCAAAAAAGAAACAGGACTTTGCAAATAGATACATTACGCTGATATATCAAAGAGGAGGAATGAGAATTGTTACTAAAGAAGCACTGCCAATAGTTGGAACATAAATTTTATTTCATTGAAGTAGTTCTGTGAATGATGTCCAGGCTTCCAATGAGCTTCACTGTATGTGTATATAAATATATATATTTATTTTTATATATATATACACACACCTTTCTGGCTTTACTTTATGATCATTTTTGACATCACACCTCATAGGAGCGATCCTTAGCTCACCTACTGGTTCCATAGCTCTGTCAGCACTGTTCTATTATTATGTTCACTTGTTCTAAAGGGACCAGTGACTAGCAGGAAAAGAAAACAGTATTTCTCAGATGAAGTAGAAGCAAGTGTTGAAAGAAGGGAAGAGAGGAAATATGATTCATATAGAAAGCAAAAGAATTACAGGTGTAAAGACCACTAGAATCAGGTTCAAATGGAACTCTTGGGTTGCAAGAGGTTTTTACAGTTGGTGAAGTACACAATGGGCAGTTATGCCAATTTTTCAGTTGTCATACAGTAGTATCGTTTTCCTAGGACTGTTCTAAGAGAACTTTCTAAAATGCTTCTACTTGTACAGCATCTGAGGACTAGGGTCTAACCATGCATCACAACCCAGTAACACATTAACACAGAATAAGAACTCAAATCTTAGCCTAACAAATTTAAGCTACCATTTTCCTATCTCCAATAGCTCTACTTGTCCCACAACATGTCTGCAAAAAGACAGTAGATTAGAGAAAGTCCATTTTATTGTGACGGAATGAGTACCCTCTAGATTGTGAAAAATTACTACAGAACAGAATTATCAGGAAGAATTATCTGTAGGGGATTCCTACAAGCCATTGCCTTTAATACAACACTAGGGAATGCAGTTCTGTTTCCCAGGGAAAGTCTTACTGACAACTTGGAGGAGCATGTACTTTCCAAGTGAGTAAGAAATGTATAGACTATCAAAACTATTTCTGTCGAGATGCTACTGCCAGATTGTTGTCATGTTGACAGAGAACAGAGGTCACAGCTAGACAAACTTTGCTGTCTAAAAAGAGCTAGTCCTGCAGAAGTGTCACTTCTTGGGGAACAGCGAGCTTGCTTTCACTCGGCAGTAGTAAGGATCTTCTGTTACTCTACTCCCTGTGACAGCTATGTATTATCTTATGTAACACACTAATTAGAACATGATTATGTATGAGTTAAGAGGGGGGAAAAAAAACCACACAAAAGATCAGTATAATATTTTTTTCTGCCTGGTGAGTGATTATTACACCAAAAAAAGTAAAAAAGTAGTCTTAAAGAACTTTAATTCTATAGTTTTTACTAAGACATGACAAACACATTTTCAGTATGCTCTACTTAAACATTTAAGTTCCATTTCATAGAGCAAGACAGATGGTATTCATACAATCCTCCAAGTATAGTATATGTTCTGTATGCAAAAAATACTCATGTTCTAAATATTCGGAACTTATTTAACTCACACAGTATTGAAAAATAAGCATAAAAACAAAAGCCAGAAAGTATTCAACTACATAAACTAACGTTATCATGCAGGCATGCAAGCCTCAGAAGTTCGTAGAACTGCAGTTTCCCAAACCAAGCCTTCTGGGCAGTGCTATACTCTGAAACAAGACCAACTCTGAATCCCTGTATCTCTGTCTTGAATGGACATTTATAGAGTTCAAGTAATGTTTAGAACTCATCCCATAAAAGAGAAAATCTTTATCACCAACTCTATGACAGAGATCTATGGACACAAACATCCACCACAGTCTTCCTATTATGCTTTCCTTGAAAACTTAAGAAAAAAATTGTAAAAGTGCTTTCATCTGCTGAGTTTCTACTACTTAAAATGCAGTAAATATAGCAGGAAAGCCACCTTTTTTTTTTTAAACTGAGCAAGCACCAAACTGCAGTGTCATTAAACTCATAATCTCTCCTGTATATTTTGGAATTGTCTCAAGAATGACTTTTGTATCCTGTATGAAAGATCTTCATATTGTTACAGCTCCAATAACACTTCTCAAAACAGCACCAGCTGTTGTTTCATGAGAAAACCCCTAAAGAGAATTAACCAAGTGTCGCAAAGGGCTTAAGTCTTCTGCTTCACAGTAAGTGTTTTTGTTTGTTTGTTAACAGGTTACCCAATTTTCAGGGTCTGCTCTGCAATCTTAATGTTGCCAAATTTTAGTATAATTTTTCAGACACAGTGTTTGACTTTCCCAACATTCTTGTGACATTCAAGACTTCACAGATTCTTGACAGTCTTTCAGACTTTCTAACCCTCCAGACCAATGACGAATATACACATCCACATACACTAAGGCAGCAAGATGACCATCCTTAAGTAGTTTGAAATGCTATAACCTATTGCACTGAGCATCTTTCCTTATAGGCATGCAGCTACACTTCATACTGTGACCTCAGATGTAATGAGCATCTTAAGACATGTAACAAACACAGCATAGCAGTAACTGTATGGAAAGACACACTGATTATCAGTTGACAGCAGGTGCTGAGCAGTTTACAAGTTTACATCAAGACTATTACGCATGCTACCATAACCATGTTTTATTCCTGTAATTGCTCTCTCTAGTATGATTGCAATGACTGCAGTTTGTCTTTTGCAGGTGTTTCTGCTATCTAGTGCTGTGTGGAAGTTACAGTCATTCTTGCTTTTTGTGATGTCAGGAGTCAGAACCAAAGTAGCCTTTAACACATGACAGTTTGGCAATGAGACTTTTACTGTCTACCTTCCACCTAAGAACTCACATATTTGGTTTTGGCATCTTCTTTCTTCACATTTTGACATTTTTTTCCTCTTACAGTCTCCTCCATTGAAATCTCTGCATACAACAAAGCATGCATGACATCCATATTACGTCAGAGATTTTTATTGCCTTCTTTTGATGAAAACTGGATCAAACCATCTTCCTCTGCGTTTCGAAATCACGTTGAACTATGCTGAGTTTGGTCACTTATGCTGCAAATAGCTGTACTTCCACACGCTGTATCTTAAAACACTTTTCGTAGAGACAGTTCGGCAGCCCCAGAGAAACGCTGTTTCTATCTAAATAGACATCTCCTTCACACTGTAAACTATTTCCAAACAACAAAAAAACCCAATGGAACAAAAAAAATCCAAAATCCAAATCTATTTTTCCTCAGACTGCCCATTCTTTCCTCCCCATATTAGGTGGCAAAAAAGGGCTCATTTTCTAGACTGGCAGACAAGCATAAATGAACAGAGAGCAGACATTAGTATGTGACCAAGAAGTTACCTTCATTTTGGCTTTGTCTTTTCTGCCTTGAACTCCTAAAACTACTACATGCAACGATTGTTCTCCTGAAAGGCAGATGCAGCCCTGAGACATAAGAATTTAGAAAAGCACATGCCATGTGTCCTACATTCCCTTAAAGAAAGTGCAAGATAAGCACATTTAGTGGGACAAGACAGTAAATTTTGAGTGTAATTAAGCTGTAAAACCTACAGAGGTTAATTAAGCAATGAAATCCAGGGATGCAGTAGATTTTCTACCACTTACTGTTCAAAATAAAACTACCTCTTCTGAGGAAGCTATGCTATACCTCAAAAAAGTTTATAGGTGTAATATGGTAATTACTAGGTAGTTCTATGGATAACATGCACTTGACTGTAGTGTGGTGTTTTATATTGGATCATAACAGTCTCTTCTTGCCTTAGAAAAACAGACAATGAATGCACTGTTACCTAAACATTTTGCAATTTTCCCCAAGAAAACTCTTGGCTGAGAATACCTCCCACCATGAAAACAAAACTGGAGGGAGTTTCAAAATAAACCACTCTCCTGCTGTGCTTAACAAATGGTTTGGCTCTCCTGCCAAGATGAAAACACACAAAAGTAACAGTTCCCTGTTACCACAGCAAATTTCCATAGACCATTGCATACCATTAGTGGCATGAACTAGTAAATCTCTCTATCGTATCCTCCCCAAAGCTGATCATAGGAAGCAGTTCCCAGTTAATTCACCGAGAACTAGTCTCACTCCAGACTAACGTGTTGGATTATTTTAAATTCCTAATTTTTTTATCTCCTGGTTTGGACAATCCGCTCTGGACTCTGAAAGGATCACATTACATAGAGTTTTGTTACGATGATTCAGTTATAGAGTAGCTTGAGGATGGTCAGATTTCCTCATTACAGAAACACACAACCATTAATTGCAGCCAAAATGGAAAAATTCCATCTTTCTCCCTGCTTCTCTGTTCCATATAGTGGAATCAAACTGACCTAACAATAAGCCAGTTCAAGGACCAAACAAAGCCTTCCCCCCATTTTTCATCAACCAGAAGCAATCAGCTGACCACTGGTTCATTTTCCTGAACAAGTTTGCTAGAGAACCAGACAAGTACTGGTGCAACAAAAAAGAGCAGAAACATACAGCTATGAGAAGAAGGTTAAAAACCCCGTACTTTTCAACAGATATCACTAGATTGCTTAGTTACACCATGAAACTACATTCTTAGAATTACATAGCTTCATCTTCCTATTAAATAGCTAAACAAAATAAAAGCATCGTAATTCTCATTTTGGGATTATTAATGCACAATATAATAGCACATTAAGATTTAAGTGAAAATTTAAGGATTTGCTTTCTCCACAAGACTTTTGAAAATGAATTCACTTACACTTACATTAAGTTGCTACAACAACAGTTCTGCTTTATTTGGCCCAGGTTTGGATACAATCAGTGGTATGTTCAGATCCTGCTCTTTACTATTTTCTTTAAAAACAAGTGTCTAATATCTGTTCATGCACGATGACAGTTTAATCGAATTTTGCTCTTAAATTTTTTAAGGGTCTAAAATTTCTCAACTGTCTATCCACTGACAAGTTCTATTCCAATATTAGATTTTGATACTGCTTACCCGGTATCAAAAAGTACATCTACGGATGCTTTGGTAACAAGTTAATCTTTTAAGAATCTGTTTTTTCAGCTAAAATTCAGAGACAAGGGAGGAAAAAAACCCTGACTGTCATGGAAAAAGAATTTCTTCATGTTAAAATTTAAGACAACTTAAGACAGTTTTCCTACAGATTCTTGGAACTGTGATCCTTGAAACCACTGAATGAAGTGGTTTGTTCACTGAATGACCAGATCTGTTTGGTTCACTGTTTCATCACTCAACTCATACATAAGCCCTCCACTAACCAAGGGACCAAAAAGTTAGAGGTACTGACATCAGAACTTTAGGTTATCAGCATCCAGCAGCACCTCTTTATAACTCTGTTTCCCATATCCTTGCCCTTTTTAATGCTTTACTACATCACCAGTGTGAGTGCTGTGAAACTATTTTAGATTCTCAGCACATTTACGTTTCCCAATTGCAAAGATTACTTTGAAAGAGAACAACACAACCTGATAGATTCTTCTGATGGAGAAAATCTTTGAAACCTATACAGGCTGTATGTCAAATACCACATTCCTAGAACAGCACTGTGATCTTTCCTTCTAGATCCCATGGGTTCTACAGCCAGCTGAACCCATATTGTACCGCAAGCTATTTTCACTCTGCTGAACTACCCTCAGATTAATAAACTAACTGTGCAAAAAGCTTCAGGCATGAGTAAGACAACATTCAAGACATTCATGCTGCAAAAGAATATACAGAGAGATCAAATCAAACGGGCTAGTTTTTCAGCTCATGTTAACTGGCATAGTAACACGGAATAGGGGTCAAGTTGCAATACACTGGAAAAAGTGACTGAACCCACACGTGAAGATTTTATTCTATACAACACCCAAAGCCCAGTCTTTTCTAGTCAGCTTCAAGATAACTAGTTATGTTATTATGTAATGTATTAGTGATAGAGGAGAGCCCAAACATCACTTCAAGGTTATTTATCCAACTGCACTCTTCAATAGGAAGCAACTGTACAACAGAATCAAATTTTTGAACTCTCATGAATGTAATAGCTATCAGTATATTAGGATTGGTATAGCTTTATGTTATTTGCATGTCTACCTTGCACTGAAATATTAAACACCTTGACTGTGATGCTTGAGGTTTTTGTACTTCTAACATATATGGTGCGCTAAAGAGGAACACAGTATGATTAAAGGTAACGATTAAAAGTCTGCTCCCCTAGAATCTTGTCCTGGTTTGGGCCAGGACAGAACCAATTTTCTTTTAGTAACTTTGCTTTTTAGTTAAGTCTCTTCTGAGAAGCTGCACTCTCTGAAATTAACCGCATGTTTTTCCAGACAGTAGCTGCTTCTAGCGCTGGAACATCAGTAGGAATGGTATGCAGAAAGGCTCTTGCTTATAGTTATCCCTATGGAGACCAAGGTCGATGCTTGCTTCTGCTATCTTTCTTGTGCAACGGAACTGAAAGAGCAGAGAAGTGGTCACACCTGCGACCCTGCGGTGGGGAGGAGCGGGTCGGGCAGGTAACCCAGAACTGACCAAAGGGAGTATTCCATCCCATACATCCCATACACATCATACTCTGTGTAAAGCTGAGGGATCACGAGGGTCACTCTCTCTTCTTCCACGGCTGGCATCCGAGGAGGACTCTGTCCAATTCTTCTGCCTTTGATCGCGATCCGTGCATTCCTGAATCCAGCTCCTGCCTGCTACTGAGTACAGTCCGGAACTTCCCTGGGGCACGCCCCGCAGCGTCTGGGTGACATATTCGTCATCGGGGGGGGGAGCTCCATATACCATATATCGGTTTTGTACATATTTGCATATATTGCATTATTATTTTTTCCCTATTATTATAATACATTATTACTGTAGTTAGATTAAAGCTGTTTTAACTTTTTCTAACCCATAAGACTCTTTCCCTTTTCTCTTTCCCCCCTTTTGGGGAGGGAAGGGGTTAACAAAGAGCATCTATCGTTTGCTTAATAGCCAGCCCAGCTTTAAACCATGACAAATCTTCAACAAGAAAGTAATAGCAACATATATACTTGACACAAGGTACCACATAAATGGAAATTAATGAGGTTATTTTCTTTTTAAAAACTGTCCCAAACATAGAACAAACTCTAGAAGTGTACAAGTAACAATCACATTGCTTCCTCTCAAATACCACAGTTTGTTCCACAATAACGTATGCATCTGCTTTTTTCTTATTAGGAATGCCTATGCTAACACAGCCACATTTTCCGGCATTCTGTATTTTCAAAATACATTCTTTTCTGCCATGTTAAAGCAAATATGAATCAAGTGTTCTTTAAAAAAAAGTAGCTTGAGTTTAATTGCTCAACTCCTACTATGCAACATCTACTGTTCCTCTGGAGATTTTACAAATCTTGAAAAGTTTTACAAGTCTCATAAATATACTACATATTCTAGTCTCAATTCTGTAGTAAACTCCATGAGAAAGGAACACGGGTTTGGTGTCCCAGACACTTACAGCAATTCAGAAGGAGGAAAATAGAGGCAGCAATAAGTCAAAAAAGCCTGAGCACTGTTCCAAAACTCCCTCTTCCTCAGCCATTCATCCTCCCACTGCAACATTCCTACAGAAGTTTTTACGAAAAGCCTTTCAGGATTGTTCATTAAAAATGCTGACAATCCTTAAGATCATCAAAACTCTACCCTTTAATTTGCTATTTAACAATCGCATCTTGACAGGCGGAATAATTCACCCCTCCATAAAAGGTACCATATAAAAGACTCATAAAATAATTTCAAATATATTTTGAAATATATCAACGTTTTCATCATCTTTCTGTTACCTGACATGTATGTTCACCACTCAGCTGGCAAAGAGGAAAGTCTACATTGCATATTCTGAAAGACTTAACTAGTCTAGTCAAGAAGGGGAGGTTAACATGATACAGCTTCACATTTGCTTTAAGTAGATGGACCACCTCCCTCCCTCTCCACCAGCAAATCCAAGTAACAAACTTCCCCCCCCACCTTCCCCGCAGCTGATTCTTCACATGCTTATACAGTGTCTTATTTGTACATTTCAGAAAAATCCTCTCCCAGGTCTGCTTAAAAACAAAACAGTATAACTGCCTCACTTCTTACAACTACTCTCCTCCAAGCAACTTGCCTCCTTTTTACTCCAAGACTGTGACATAATATTTCAAAGTTTTCATGACAATACTGTAATACAGTAGTGGGGGAAAAGACTTTCAGTTAGGATCACTAGCATATGACGAAAAACACTACCTCAGCCAACACAGAGTTCTGTGTTGATGCATGAAGGCAATAGCTGAATGACTGCATGCACTAGAACTCTCTATCAGCTAAGACTGTGTTATTTTTTCCCCGGACACCTTGCCATTCTTGTATCTTTAAATCATGGTACACAACTACCAAGGGAATAAACACAAGACTGGAATGTTCATACACTACTACACTATCCTTCCTAAAAAGTCAAAATACCCCACAGCTACCAGAGACTGGACAGCTGCTTTCCAGTATCTCCAGTGAAGTTCACACTACCAATTTCTCACAGGGAAAGGTGCTCTGCTTAGGGGTCTACTCCAGAATTCTAACTACTCTTACAGAAACATTACATATCAAGTTACCAGGTGGCCAGAGCTTTTTTTTTTGCCCTCCTACATCATCTCAGCTTCTTTTGATTATAAGAAAATGACTTTTGATCGTTATCTTATAGCTCCGCGATTTTGTCACGATGAGAAAATACTGCTCTCTCCTTGAAGATTGCTTCACAGATTGAGAAAGCTGGTGTGTGAGGCTCCCTAAGGCAGCCATTTGTCCAGTTTTTCATACACCTGTTCTTCTCACAACTGTTCAATGTCTTAACGAAGGAACAGCAAGCCTCAGCCTAACCAGGCCCACTCATTCATTTAAAAATAAAAAAAGTAAAAGAAATCAGTACCTCTTCAACATACACAGCTTCCATGAAAGGAGGACTGCTTAATCTCAACTGCAATTCTACCTCACAAAGCAGGAAGAACACACATAGTAGATTAAGCAATTTAATCCTCTTTTACATTTTTTTTCCTTTAAGATAGCTTTTTAAATTATGCCCGACTAAGGAAAATACAGATCTGATGTTTAGATCTGAACCTTTCAAACACGTTCTAACTCAAGCAACCTTTACACTAACTTTGTTAATCCCCTTTTTTCTTACTTGTGGAAAAAAAACCCACAGAATTGCTTAGATGTGTACAGTGTAACAAATACACAGATTTATCATTTAAACAAAATAAAAAATTAAAAGTAGTACTTTACTTTCAGTGGGAAACTGTATTTATATGTAAATTGGAATTGCATTAAGATGCAGACAGCATTTCAAAACAGCTTTATTAAATGAAACTAGATGAGCTGATATAACAGAAAAAGTTTAACAACACGCACTTTAAAACACAACTTCAAAGGACTCCCTTCATAAGAGTAAAAGCATTTGCAATCACACTGAAGTTTTAAAACTAGCAGGTCTGATCCTCACTTACCAGGGAGGGAATGAATCTTTCCCTGCTTTTCACATCAACCTTTTGAGTACTCACTACTGAACTACCTGAAGAAAATGGCAAGGAAACATTTTTTGAACAAAAATTACAATTACTAAGAGCTGGTCCGCCACTTTGCTTCTCAGGAACGCTTTTCTCCTATGTTTATAAAAAACAGCAAACATTTAGTATGCTTAATCTTGGCACTTTATTGGTTGCTAGAGCTTAAATTATATTTTAAATTTTAGTATTTATTTTCAAAGTTCTGTAAAAACATTTTACATGCCTTGTCTTAATATTCACTTTAATTTTGGGATATCAGCATTAAAATACATTATTCCAAAATACCTTGGTTGCAGTACATGTACTTGAGAGGACACCACTATGTCTCCAAACATAGTTTTCGAAACAGGTGTCTTCCACAGTTATCCACATTTAAAACTACATGGTTTTGCTTTATCCTGCACTATATAGGTGGCTTGAAAGTTTCCAAAAGCAGATTATGTTTTCTCTGTGGATGGCTAGGAAGAAGTTTACTATTTTAAATGAGGAAAATTAAGTTTTCTGTACCAGTTTTCATTTCCGGGTTCTCTCTGTATAATCTATATATATATATATTAAAAAAAACACTCTCAGAGACAGAATCAGTCATATCCATCAGCTATGAATCGATGTGCTGCTTTTAATAAATTGAAACATAAATATGCATTGGAAGACTGCTTTTGCACATAGACACATAAGACTGTTTCCATGAAAGGTAAAAAAACCTACTTCTGGAAAATAAAGTCTATGAAAATAAAATACTAGATTTAAACCATATTTTTTTCAAACCTAAACGGTCTACCTTAGACTACTTACATACTTTTTTATTTGGAAAGGTCATTTTATTAAAGTAATTCCTTATTTAACTTTTAATACAACATGGACAGCTTAGAGATTAAACGTATACACACACAGATCTAGACAGAACCTTAACAGAGGATACAGGCTTAAATGTACGCCTTCCCCACCAAACACCTAAAGTAATCCCCCACGTATTTGTTTAAATCAATCCCCTCCCCAAGATACGCATTCCTTCCTAGAGTTCATTGCAACTTAGTTCCCCACATCTATGCATTCAGCATCCTTTCACGTACAACAGAACAAGATTTCCTCCCAGCTCAGAATACATAGGGTGAAGACACATGTTATTAAGCTGCAACGCTGGCTCAGTAGCAGTCAAACAGGTAGCCCCGATCCTGTTCCATCACCAAGCCTCTACCTGATATCATCTCTATCACTTCTTCGACCCTGCATTATTCAGCTCTCTAACAAGAAGACTGGACTAGTAGTAAGAAGACGACAAAAGTATTTCACTAGATGGTGGCATGGAGGACAGAGGATAAGAGGTAACAACTTTCTTTTGGCAGGCAAGTCACAGATCTAACGAATTCCTCTTCAGAATTACTGTGTCTAACTCACCACATTGAGCTACAAACATTTCCCTGTAGTGCTAGAACACTGAGGAGAGTTATCACATCTCTTTGCAATGCTGCTTCCTCAAGAGCACCAGAATCAGAAATTCAACAAGAGCAGGAGGGAATGCTGCTTCCCCTCAACTGTTGATACACTACATAGCTCCAAAGCCTACAAAATGCATTATGTTTAATAAAAGTAAACAGTAAAATACTGAGGCACCTACTTCAGATCTGACCTACCTTCCATTGTGTAACAGTTAAAAAAAAAGAGGAGAGAGGGAAGGGCACGAAGCGTATGCACGGCACAAAAAAAAAAATCCCACTTCTCTGGTCAATATAATAGCAAAAGAAAAGATAGGTGCTTAAAAAGCAATACAGGAGCACTGAAAGAAGTCTTGGCAACAACTTAAGACTTCCCCACCACCCCCCCAGATAACACAACACCACAAGATAGCAGAGGGAAGGTAACAGTAACTAACAGTTTACCTGTCACATATATGACAGCTGTGTTCTAGGCCAAGTTTCAGCCAGCAAAGAAACAGAAGGCCCAATCCAGATAAAGAAACTGAAAGAACAGAAAGCTAATTCTGAGCTTTACCCTTGGTCTAGAAAGGCAACTAAAGAGGTCTAGAGGATTCAGGGGTAGGAACTTCAACGACCTATTCCTGCTTTTGAAACCAACAAAGTAGTAATAAACAGTAATAAAAAGAAGAAAGAATTACTTACACTTGGTTCACCTCTAGGACAGTATGTTTTATTTTTAAAAAGTGAAGATTTGATTAGGATTTGGTCATATTACTAGTCATATCTGCTTAACTGTGTGTACTTTCAGGCAGGCAGAATCCGGCCAGCTTACAGGAATGGACTCAGGATACAAATAACACACTACAATTCTTCGGCACCCTGTCATGTCGTGACACTCCCCCTCCAAGTACTATACTGACAGAAGAAGGAAACTCCTGTCTTGCTCCTACCCAAAAGTCCCTGTTCCCAAATCAGAGTAATGGATGCAAGTTGACTCAAAAAAAATCAGCAACCAGACAAAAAACCTCCCAAAACCACACTCCTCAAAAAATAACTGGTACATCTGATAAATCAGAAGTTATCTTGATCTATTTTCAGTTATATAACGCTAAATGATGTTTCCAATAAACATTTTCAATTTATATACTCTCATGTGTCCCCATCACTGCTAATAGTGCCTGCTAACCAGCTAACCATTGCTAGTTACATTTAAGTTTTGTTACAGGGAGCTGAAAACACACAGATGACTTCCGGTTTGCTTCCACTGACATTTAATTCATCCTGCTTTAAAAAGTAAAAGTAGGTATCATATGATGCTTGTATGATGCTCTCATGAAATTCACTCTAATGTAAACTCTCTATGAAGTACCCCTCCTTTTTCATAACTGCACATAATACTTTCCTAGTTAGCTGAACTGATGATCAAGCATGCCCTTCACATCACAGCCAAAGCTGAAATTATACATTCAACTCTCTACTACAAAGCGAGCACCAGGTTACATATATAGGACTTGCTAGTTTGAAACATAAATTAAGATCCCACTAAGTTTTAAATGTTTCCTCATCTTCAGAGCTTGACTTACTTCTGTTACCCTTTAATTGTTTAACTCATGGTCTTAAAAAGAAACCACTAACAATACAAAATACATTACTCTGAAAGTACGCATCCTAGCGGTTTCAACAAACTAATAAAAAGTCTAAAAAAATCAAGGTAGTTTCAAAACAACTTACAACCTAATAGCTGCATATCCGGCAGATACATGTCAAGCGGATTAAAACCGGACGGCTGAAACTATTATCGTCCTTAGCGCTGTACCTCTCATCCTCAAGGCCAGCATACATTACCTACTCATGAACCACTGCCTGAACCAACATTTTTTTTGGCCTGGCACACTAAACCAATTGCTAGCCACTACCCATCCATTTTGGTGCCACAGCAATATTGCTCTTCCGTATGCCAGTGTTCCACAGCTGACACTTAACAGGTTTGGCTTCAGGAACTGGCTCAGAAGTCCTATCTTCAGCGTTTAAAATGTACATCAGAGAAAGAAACATCATCCTACTGTTTTCCGAAAAAAAAGCAAACACAGTTTTAACTAAAATCTGATTATTTCCCTACAACTACTCTGAGTTGACAAAAATGCTTTCATTTTTACTGCTTTGAGAGAAGAAAAAAGTTTGATTACTTCAAATTGCAGGAAACTGTTGACTCACCATACTTTCATCCCCATTACATTTAAGAACACGTTATATTAAAAATGCCTACTCAGTGATTTTCACACTTCATTCTGCAGTTTTCTATATGAGCTGTAAAACTTGCAACCTAGCCTGTAAAAATCTTAATTCTGAAGAGCTATTCAAAGACCACAGTTGATAAAGATCACATAGTATTGCAGGAAGGAAAATATTTTTAGCTTCTCTAGTTAGACTGTTCCCATATCTAAACTGTCTGATTTCAAGTGGTACACACGCAAGTTTGCTCATTTTTTTACTTATCTTTCCAGAAGATGCCAGCTTCTTAAAATGAAAGAGAGAACTACCAACATAAAACAGAGTAATTATGGCCACAGAAAGAGCGCACCATCAGAATATATAGAATTTGTTCACCCCAATACTGCTATTCACATTCTTTTGCAACAGCTCAAAGACGTAGAAAGACAACAGATGAACAAGTTTGCTATTGTTCTCTTTAAAAAGACTTCTTAAAAGTGCCTAAATTTCTAAAGCACATGCATCTGATTAAAGATGCAGCTAGTTCACCATCTATCTATCAAGATATACTGTCTTCTGCTTAAACACTAAAGAAGCTACCCTCTTTTGAACCCTACGCTGAGCAGGAGAAAGGCAGGGAAGTTATTGATTGGCTGAACCAGACCCCTTCAGGTGATTTTTACTCCTCCTTCCTCAGGTCTACCAAAACCAGAGAGCATCCACTATTACTACAGACAAGGAGAGCATCCCTCTGCACTGTGAGTCTGGGTGAATACTCTCAAAGGACTTTAAAACAGCTCAAAATGATTCCTCAGTTCTAGTCAGTTATCACCTGCACCCTCTCAAATCTTACTACTTCTGACCAATCCATGAAAAAGCTGTAAAAAACCCCCCCACTTTCTGGCCCTTATTACCAAGTTAAAACTCCCACAATATAATTAAGTTTAATTCCAAGATACAATAGCAAGCACGCAGCTCCAGCTCCCGAACCCCTCTGAAAGCCTCCTCATCCATCTCTGAAACTCTCCTCATTATCCATCTCTGAAACTTATGAACCTCAGGCATTGTCTTTTCAAACAGTCGGGAAAGAAGCTGGGATCAACACATAGCCCCTTGGGTAGCCCGCAAAGACTTTGCTGCAGCATCAAGAGGCACTAACTGCGACTTCTATGCAAGGGCAGCCAGCCAGCCCACATTTCACTTCGGAGGACAGCGACTTCAAAAGACCCCTGCTGACCCATCCATTGCCCCCAAGGCAGGAGGCTCCTTCCTACCTGTTGGCTCACAGACCAGCCTTTTCCCTACAGCCCCGAGGACCCTAACGAGCCCCCCACGGCTGCAAGCCCGCCTCCCGCTAACGCCCACCCCAAGCCCCAGCCCGAGCTCTCTTCTCCCTTTCCCTGCGCCCCGGGCCCCTCCACCGAGCGCCTCTACAGCGCTTCCCGGTTCCCGCCAGCCTCCTTCTCGTTTAAAAGCCAAACCGCGCTCTTCCCACACAACACAAGGCACGCAAAAAAAAAGAAATAACGGGTTTTTTTAAAAAAGCAAAACCCCCAGACAACAAAACACAGCCCCGCAACTTACCACCCAAGTCAGTCCCCCGCTGCCGCCGCCTCCTCCAGACTTTGCCATTTTCTGCCCGTTTCTCCTCAGCCGAAACGAGGGCGCAAGCAGGCAACCGAGAGGGCCGCCGNGGCCCGGCCCTCCTTCCCCTCCTCTTTCCGCCCCGTCCCGGTGCCCGGTGCCGCTCCCTCGCCTCCTCCCCACGCGCCCTGAACCGCTGTCGCCGGGAGACCCGCGCTCAGACAATAAGTGCGCGGCCCCTGTCCGGCATCCGCGTCGCGGCCGCCTCCGAACGCAGCCGGCCCGGCCTGCCCTCCCCTCCCCCTCCCTTTTCCGCGCCCTGTCCCCTTGCTGACCCGCCAATCACGCGCCGGAGGCGGGCAGGCTCGCTAGCGGCGCCGGCCAATCGGAGAAGCGGGCGGAGACGCTGCGGCCGCCGTGNGACACCGGGCCTCGCGGCGCGGCGCCGAGCGCCCGCCCTTCGCGCTTCGCCCCGGCTCCTCAGGCGCCGCGCGGGCCCGGGAGCCCCAGCAGCCCCTCGCCCGCCCTCACGCCCAGGCACCCCAGCACCGAGAGCTCCCCACCCCCTTCGGCCCGCCTTCTAGTTCATGCTGCGCAGAGCAGCTGAGGCGAAGGAAAATAACCCGCCGGGGTGGGCGAGAGGCGGCGACGGCTCCCGCGGCCGCCCACNGCCGGCCAATCGGAGAAGCGGGCGGAGACGCTGCGGCCGCCGTGAGACGTCACTGCGGGTGGCAACAGGGAGGGAGCCGTGCCCCCGCGCGGGGGCGCTGCCGCGCGCCGCGGGCGGAAGGGGGAGGGGCGGCGCGGGGGAATGCGCAAGGGTCAGAGCAAGAGCGGAGGNCAGCCCCGCGAAGGAAGGGAAGCGGCCGGCGGCGGAGGAGCCGAAGAAGGGCGGGCAGCCACGGGGCCGCGCCGCCCGCACAAAAGCGCCTTTCCGCCGCCCGCGCTCAAACTCGAGGCCGGGAGGCAGCGTGCGGGCGGGCCCAGGCGGGCCTGCGCCTCTCCCNAAGCGGGCGGAGACGCTGCGGCCGCCGTGAGACGTCACTGCGGGTGGCAACAGGGAGGGAGCCGTGCCCCCGCGCGGGGGCGCTGCCGCGCGCCGCGGGCGGAAGGGGGAGGGGCGGCGCGGGGGAATGCGCAAGGGTCAGAGCAAGAGCGGAGGCGGGAGGAACAACCGGCCTCAGCCTGGGCACGGACGGCAGCCGCCCTGGGCCGCCCTTCCCGCTCCTGCGTCCGCGGGGAAGGAGAGGCACCGCTTTCCCGCGAGGAACGCGTCCCCCCCCTCAAAGGGAAACGTTTTGGGAGGAGANACGGCGGCGGCGGCAACAACAGCCGCCGCTATCGCCGCCGTAGCGCTGCCTCCCTCCCCTCCTCCTCCCCCCCCCGCCACCCCCGCAGCCACAAAGGNGGGCCGCCCTTCCCGCTCCTGCGTCCGCGGGGAAGGAGAGGCACCGCTTTCCCGCGAGGAACGCGTCCCCCCCCTCAAAGGGAAACGTTTTGGGAGGAGAGGGCTCGGGTGGGCAGGGCAGGGCAGGGCAGGGCTGGGCTGGGCTGTCCCTTTTTCCCCGTCCGCTGCGATAAGAGTAGAGGTGATGCCATAGGCCAGAACAATTTGGGGGGTACGTTGGTCAGGTACCCCCTACACCAGCTCCGTGACCGATCCCTGGCGCCGCCGCCGCGGGGTCAAGGTCCTGATGCTCCCGTCAGGAGGGTGTTTATAAACCACTGCGATGGTCAGCCCAAGGGGTTCTTTACCCCACGGACCTCACAGAACTTCATTCTGCTGCTATGGCGGTTGCTTTTGGGCATCACCACCGTGTGAAGTCTTCTTTCGGGCAATGAGGTGTTGCCTTATTACAAGGGCACTTAATAAAGCACCCTGTTCTAAAATACCTGCCGTTTAAAAAAAAAAAAATCCCGTGGTGTAACTTAGCATCTACTCACCTCCTTCATAGGCCTAACTGGTGTGCATAAGATGCCTAAAAATCCTGTTAAGTATGAGCATGAAAAATAGTTGCAGTTTAAGATACTTCCCGCCAAAAATACATATGACCGTAAATACTGCGGTCATAGATTTTTGACGAGCTTAAAAAAATCTTTTGTGACACACAGCTTCTCAATTAGCAATTTTCATTTTGCTGCGATAAATGCAAAAGGCCTACCCAGTCCAGCCTGTTCCACTCCTTGACTTATTCCCAATGTAAAGACATGAAAGGATGGATTAGTAGGAGCACTGCATCTGAGTTGGTAGACAAATTGGTATCTGAAGAGAGTAATTTCAACTGAACAGTAATAATTTAAAGGTTTTTCCTTTTGCAAAATGCTTTTCCTAAGAAGTAAAGGGATTGGAAATGGAGCGGCCGCCTTTGAGGAGTCAGTTGTAGTGTTCAATTATGCCTCAAAGGAAGGATCGGAAGAATTTCTAGTAAATATTGCTTATTTAGCATAATTTTACTCTGCTGGTTTCTAAGGATCCTATTAAACTAATACCTAAGTGCTGCACAGGGATTACAGAAAATAATGGCATCCACCTAGAAGGGACTGTAAGTTATCTGTTCCAGCCCAGCTTTTTGCAGCTGCATGTACCTCTGAGCCATCGGCTGCGTTTTCTTCTACTTTGGGCAAGATAAGAAAGAGTGTTTCTTGCAGAACAAGAAGAAGGTAGCATTTGCAGGGATCTGCCTAGTACTTCAGACTCTTGGGCTTGCTGATTAGAATGAGGGGTTTTTTCCCAACTCTCAAATTTATACGTAGGACCTGTGAAAATGAATCATGTGTAGTGAACCAGGGCTGCTACAATGAACACGGGGAGGACCAGAGAAAACAGCATGAGTGCATCTGTTCAAAGATTTTTGCATTGGTAGAAAACCATTAATGCATACAGCAGAAAGAGAACAAGTCACAAACATTAGTGTACTACGTTCTCATTAGCTCCAGCTGTTTAGTAAATAGGCTGTTCTTAGTGTGGGAAGTATTCCTTTTGCATTCATTTAGCCTGAGCCAAGTAGTAGATAGCGATCTGGCTTGAAGACAGCCAATTCTATATACACTACAGGAAGACAGAGGGAATTTCTTTCTTGGCAGTTGCTGATCTTTGCATGTGCATGGTCAGACATGTTCAGTCTATGTGTCATGCTGGAGTAAATATAGGAGGAAAGGCTGACGTTCCTCCAAGCATTTTCTTTAGACATCTTTGAAATTGCTTTGTCCAGGTTGCTCTCCATATACTACACTACCTGCACGGCATGTGACTGGCTTACTGTTTATATCGGTTTTATCCTCGACACTTATATGTGTGTCGAGGGGTTGCATTCCTAGCTGCGTAGGATTGTGTGACAATGTACTTATGAGACTACAAGCAGCTGCCTCCGTGGAGTTCAGAGGTGAAGAAGTGAAACTAGACTGTTCATCACATTTTAAGTGATTCCTGCTAAAACAAACACAGAATTAGATTTAAGCATGAATCGAATTTAAGCACCATAACATTTTGATAGGAGTGGGATTTCTTTGCTGGATGCCACCTGCTGCAATCATGTACTATCAGTTTATGTCAAATACTTTACACTTATTGTGTCACATTTTAAATTAATAACCCCCTTGAGATGATATACACAAAATTCCTATTTCAATTCATTGGAGACTTGCTTGTTCTCATAGTCGGAGACCATAATATAAATAGAAGTACCCCACAGATTTTCAAAACAATTGTCTACTTAAACGAATTTCACTACTACTTCCATTATTTTATTTGTTTTAGTAAGCAAAATATTTATTGTAACATCACTTTGTGTTTAATTATTTTAGCAGTAAGATAGCTGTATGTATGATCTTTAAATATTTCTATATTTAGTATGTACGAACTTCCCATCTATTGTAGGTTATTTGCTGCTTCTATTCCAGTTTACTTGCCGTTTAGTAAAACCTTCTCTTTCTCTGTGGCTTTTCTGGAATCAGACTTAAAGGGCATACAACTTGCCTGTTTGTGAAACTATGTAACTTTATCTACTCTGAGAACTTACTCAGATACAGCCACTTACCTAAATGAGTGATCGCAGCTCTTAGTTTTCTGCAAACTACATAGGAAGAAGTGTAATTTGCAATTTTGATCTAAAATATTTATGAAACAAAGTTGATACCCGTTACACTAGGCATTCTACATTGTATATAGCTGTAATAGGGTATAAACAAATATTGCATATTTTAATGTCAAATATTTACATTTGCAAAAAAGTAATGTCCATATTCTACTGCATTTTCAAATGTCCTCATAAAATAATTGTGAAATAGCTGATCAAATAATTGAGTCGGATTCTAGTAGTACAATATGACAGTTATCAACATACCTGTACTGCTTTGATTATCAGTGAATTTCAGGCCGCGGTTCCAAGGCATTTAAGAAAAGTCTACCCATTGATGGATCATCTAACGATATAAATTTAGCCAGGTCATGCATATTTACACAACTGTATTTCAAACAACTTTGCTGAACCAGCAAGAGCAAAACCATGATAGTGGTTTTCTGTGGGTGTACACTGTCAGGGCACTGCCTGACACTCACATCAGATCTGTGTCCGGGGCTTACCCATCTGCCTGCTTATCCTTGGCGTGTTTGGCAGTAGCTGTTCCTGGGATTACACTGTTCCACAACCAGCCTCTTGAAAAACACCGTGTCATTGTCAGTTTGCCATTTCCACCTTCATCCTCCAAGAAAAACGTGCCATTTTGTGACAGTCTGGCATAGGGTTTGGAGTGGTTGACCCTCTGTTGACCCTCCAATTACTCCCCTGTAACTAACCTGTTAATTGCTGTGCAATCACCGAGGTGTGGAGGACTTTGCAGCGGGGCAAAACGTGAGCGCTGCTGACAGGGTGTCGCTGGGGAAGAGGTCCAGCAGAAGCCCCAGGGTTAGCAGTGGGGACTCAGGGCCACGCGCCTGGACTGCCCACCAGGTGGCTGGGACCGCTGTACAGACCCATTTGACTTTCGTCTGGACCACATCATCTCCCCCACTGCAGGACAGACAGGTTGTGTTAGCAACCGTCACATTGACTCACTTGGCCTCTCTCCCGGGCTGCACTGTCTCTCCTGCAGAACAGGGAAGCGGTGTCACTTGTTAACGTAAATATTTGTGACTAGAAGTGCTTTAGTATCCAAGTCCATCTAGTCTCCTCACTGTCAATTCAGTCTTAAACTGTGACACACTTTTGCTGAGCAGCATAAGCAGAGTTGTTGCTAAGGCAGGAGCTGGTCATAGAAATGAAATACATTTGTATTGAAATTCCTTGTCTAGGAGAAAGCTTTCTTGTGCAGCAACTACATACAGCAAGAGAAGGTGCATGCAGAGATGAAGCAAAGCAGGTTGAGCTGGCCCTGCTGGGAGGAGTTCTCAATATGAATAAAATGAACATCCATGCTATTAGCACCTGAGTTTCAAAAGAGTTGGTGGCGGTGGGAAGAGCTGGAAACACTCAGCAGGCAAAGACAATGGAAAAAAATGTAGAATAGAGAAGGCAACGTTTCTGGAGATCTATGATGTACATACATGGCATAGAAATGGCCATCAGCAGTGATACTGAGCTGAGAGGCAGATTGCTGCAATCTTTTGGAGGCTGGGAATCACCAACTGCATTATGGCATTGTTAATTAGTTAGGAAAATGAAGACAGTCAGCCAGGTTTTGGACATGCCACGCCATTCAGAAAGTCCCCACCTCCCTTGAGCTCAGGGTGGCGAACACAGTGAAGCATGCTATGCTTTCCTCACTTGGGTAGCTTGTCTGTGTATGAACCACGTATCCTCTTTCTTCCTGTCCCTCTATTCCAGCTCCTTTGAAAAGGAGCTCTCTCTTTCCAAAGGGGAATATCTTTCTGGTTAAGCCATGTAGTTCTTTCCCTAGCAGTTCACTCAAGACTCTTTGGGCAAGAAAATGTGAGTGGTGATTCATTTTTACCCAGCAAGACTCTTCTTGCTCACTGAAGGTCCCCATTACCATTGTATTTCTCCAGCCTTCCAGGCAGAAATCCATGATGGATCCAGAGTGAGTATCAAGACTGCTTCCTAATAGCAGAAACTCATGTCTACTCATTCCTGGGATGACAGGAAGGTGAAGGAGTGGTTACGATACAAGGCATATGTGGACACGTTGAATCTGTGGAGAAAAGTGATGGCTGATATATAGCCAACAGAGAAGCCCACTATCCTGAGAAATGTCTAAAGGTATGGCACTTTGCTCTCGAGCTAAAATTCAATCACCTCTCATACGTTATCTCTGTTTTGATACACGATTAGTAATTGCTGGGGGGAAATAGAAAGGGCAAGCTTTCTTACACAGCTTAATTTTACCACCAGTTTTGACTGGAATCAATGACAACTATGTCAGGATGTGCGTTTGCATTTCCTCTCTCAAAATTGAGTTGTGTGGTTCTTGTGGTAATCCAAGAAGAGGAAAGTCTCAGGGAAGACCCAAGAGAGGCAGGTGGTACAGCCTCCACTTAGAGCCACTGAGGTAGAGCACATCAGTAAGGTGTGGCCAGTGCACCCACATAGATTATGCTGAGGTCAAAGGGAAGAAGAGGAGGTGGCCACAAGTTTTGGAATATTTGGATAACTGAAGATCTGAGGCAAAGATCAACAAAGGGTTGAGTGAATGTCCCGCGAACATCCAGCTGAAAGAGAGCTGGGGGTAGGCACATGTGAGGCCATCAATGAACAATACAGCTGAGCACAGAAAGTGGGGAAGACAAAAAGAAGGAACTACCAAGAAGAAAAGTCTGGGCTAACTATGAAGGGTCCAGTCAGACCCAGGGAAGCAGAACCACAGGCAGTCGAAGAGCTTGAAGTTACCTATCCAACAAATTAGTGAACAATCCCTTTGAGCAAATTTGTACTGGCAGCTTGAGTTTATACTGGCTCAGTGCTTTGAATCACTAGACCATGATGTTTTTCATTTGGTACTAGATGCCCTAAAATTTGAATTACTGTTTTATAGCCCACAGCACAGGGAATGTACTTACTGTGTGCTTCTGACAATTACAAAGCAGTTTAGAAGGGGAAGTTTATACAATAATATTGTATTTGTGAATATTCTTTCCTAGTTGACTGAAGTTGTTTATCTTTCCAGCAACGTGTTTACTAAAAATTCCATTTGTTCAAATGCATTGTTCCGGATTACCTATGTCACTAGACAATTCTTAGGCTTTGGAGAATAACTTTTTCAGAATTCTTTGAGAAAGTGATTACAAAAATCAGATGTATACTTGAATTTAAATCAAAAAACAAAAGGAAAGAGGGTTGTACAGCTGAACAGGTAATATATACACAAGACTTAGCCATCTACTTAGTCTTAAATTTAAGCATTATCTGAACTCACAACTCCCTAACAATTCCTTATTTCAGATTAGCTATCCAACAATTTCTCAGGTGGCCTAATTTGTAACAGAACTCAGCAGCAGCGGTTCCTATTTATTTCAATAGAAGTTGTGTAATTCAACACCTTGGAAGATTAGACTAACTGTTTAAAAATGGTCACTGCCAGCTGCTTCATGCAGTTTTCTATTTTCGTTAGATATTAATATTAATCAAAGAAGATTAGAAATGCTTTAAAAATCTTTTGTTTTCCACTTAGATCCTTCAACATTTTGGTATTTCTGGGTCTTGAATCTTCCTCTCCAAGATGTCACGTAGGTGTCCTCCATTTGTTTCAATAGTGGTGTTTATGCTTAGCATTTTATTCTTGCTGTATTTATTAGGCGAATGAGTAAATAAAGTACCAAATGCAACAAATTAAATATGTTTTTATGCTTAGGTTACGGTCTCCTGTTCTATTTTTATGCAACCAACAGTGCTCTTTCCACTACCTAGTTTATATTGCTCCCTTTTACCTGTATAGATTCTTCGTGCTCCTTAGTGCCTTCCTGTTTTTCTTAAAGACAAGTAAAAACACATTACCTCAGTCTTTAGCTGAAGTGAAAACATCCAGATCATGTTGCTCATTATGACTGTAGCCACCATTGGTAGAGGTAGCAGAAGTTGCAGTAGCAACAGCTTTCCGTATTGGCTAGGACAATATGTTTGACCATTTAGGAATTATTTAGGCAGCGCTTTGCTATGGCACATGTGTATTAGAATTTGAGAATCTCAGTCTAGGTCATCTTCAGTCCAACATGGCTTCCAAAAGCATGTCTCCTTTTCTGAGCACCTCAGAAAGCTGAATCCCGATCATGGCATTTCTTCCTTAGATCTGGGATTCCTGGCTGTCACCTGTGAGGGAGGGAAACAATCTTTTGAATGACTTTGAATATATGTGCTTTAATACTTAACAAATTAATTTTAAAGTTCTAGAAAAAAGTTTTACAACTACAAAAGTAACTTGGCTTGATAAATGTGTATCTGTGGTTTTTTAAGCCAAAGTATATGGAAGCAGTAGCCCTCACTATTTTATACATTTCTTTTTGAATTCTACTGTGCATTTAGCTTACAGTACAGTAAAGTGCTTTTCACAGATGCAGTTCTTTTAGAATATTCCTACATTGCTTGCAAACTATGAAGCAAAGAACCTTAAGAAAAGGCACTGTATGTTTTATAGTACTGCTTACTGACAGATCAAAGTATGAAAAAAAGCCAGCATATATCTATTTTTGCAACAAATCCATTAGCTGTTATACAATAATCACACCTTACATTCTTTTAAAACTAGTTTTGCAAATAACAACTTAGTGATACACTTGTATGTGTTCTTATATAACAGCTAGAGAGAATACATTTTCCTGTACTGTGTCTCATAGCAAGGTCATGCCAAAGTTGGTCCTGTTCTGCTATAGAATTGTAATAACAACTCACCTTCTTTTTTCAGTTAGTTGGT
Source organism: Steatornis caripensis (assembly GCA_013398225.1). NCBI lineage: Eukaryota > Metazoa > Chordata > Aves > Caprimulgiformes > Steatornithidae > Steatornis > Steatornis caripensis. The sequence goes on along the minus strand of VZSC01012441.1, from coordinate 206,429 downwards.
TTTTACTGAGCTTAGTTATTCCACATATGCTCTTCTGCTGGAAGCTTTTATATCAGAAAGCCTTTGAAGAGTAGCAGTAGCTCTTTAAATTTATCTGGAAGTAGCATGGTTTCTTTTACCTTGGCTGCTACTGCTGCTCACCTTCTTTTATCTCCAGGTAGTAAGTGCTACGCATTTGTCAGGTTTTCATGAAAAGGCAATACACCTTATCCAGAAATTTGCAACACAGTATCAGACTGTCCCATTCAAAATGTTACTTCCTCTTAGAAAATGCAATTTGTGTATCAGGATCTTTTCCAGTATTTTTTGAAACTTTATTTGACACTAAGTATAGGGGTCCTATTTATCTTGTAACGAGTTCTAAAAAACAGTGAAGTTAGCTGTTTACCCAAAGACACAGATACTTACAGGTTCTTCTATGTTCCTCTACCTTTTGAGGCATAACGGACACTCTACTGAACATGACATTTTTCTGCTGAGTTCATTTCCCTCTTGTGACTCATGACAGAGAACCACGGAAGCTCCTTTTTTACTTTACAACTTACCCTTAGTTTATTGAAAAGAGACCTGTTAGTTCCAAAGGCATGCGTGTGAATTCCTCAGGTTTGCTAACCTCTTTTTTTCAGTTGCTCATTATTTTCTAGGAATTTTCTCAAAATATTCTGGACTCAGTTCTCTGGGACATGAGAAATGATGATGAAAGAGCACACTAGCATAACGACTGAAAACACAATGAAATTACTTGAAGTCACAGAATAGCTAAAGTTTAAGAGACCAATCACATATGTATTGTTCGCTGTGCCATTTAATTCTCAGAATAAAAAGTAAAGTTTTCCTCACCTTTCTAATCAAAACATCCATTCTCCCAGATAATGAAAGCTACTAATTTTGACTTGCTGCGCAGAATTGAAGGGAACGCAAACAGTCCTTTCTTTTCTGATAGTTTTTGTTGAAGTACAGCAAAGCAGGAACGGTGCCAATGCTCAGATTACCGTAAAGTCAGAGCACAGTTACAGGCCATACAGGCAGGCACATTAACCAACCCATGGGAACGCAGCACAAACTACCACAACCCAACATAACCCAAGGCACAAGCTCCAGCTCTAAGTTGCTTCACCAAACCAGCGGGACTTGTTTTAACCACAAAGCCAAACGGCTCCGTAGCGCGGCACAGCACGCAGTGCTCCCCAGCTGCCCAGCAGAACAGACATACTCCCACAGAGCGCGCGTGCAGAACACAGCACTCCCAAGCCTCCCTCCAGCTTCCATTTAATGTTTAAGTCTTCCCTGCTAATTTATGATCAGTTATCAAATACTGCCTTTCATGAGCAGAACGAGGATTGCAGGGCACATCATCCTACCCTCGATCTATGCTACTCCTCTGCTGCTCATGACGGGATATCCCATGATCCATGAGGTTGGTGCTCCCTCCAGGGTTGATTAACTATGCCAGGGACATGGCTTAACATGTTCTGTAACAGACTAGCATGAAGATGCAAATGCTGTAATAGGTGAAACTACTTTTTATATTCCCTCTAAATAAATTAGCATATTAATGGGTTGGATGCTGTGCTTTGCATTTTTGCTCCTACATGTCTTGCAGATTATAAAAAGCAATAGTTAATCCTTCAAAAAGAAGTGAAATAAAAATATTCTTCTTAATTCAGTATTTGCTTGGGTCATCCTCTGGAGTTAAGTTGAAAGTTTAGCAGCATTCATATCCTTACAACAGGGATCTGTAGCATAGCATGCAAACATAAGGGATAATCCTTCATTCAGTTCTTGGAGTTGCCAGTGCAATTTCTTCAGTTGTTCTTTTGCATTGTTTCTATGAGGCGTGATAAAGCCTGCTGATTTAATTTGGTCAGGAGCCTCATTGCCTTTTTGAACTATATGCATAAACATACAAAACCATTAGGTTCTAATGTTGGCCCTGACGTCCCTCCCTTAGAACGACTGCTGCTTCTCTTTCCCCTGCTTTGTGGTCCCCTTACACCACCTCCCTCGCCTCTCAGGCTCCTGGATGACAGTGAGTCTCAAACAGGCATGAGGAAAGGCCTGCAGTGTTGCCAGGCCTGCAGTGGGCTGCAGTTGATGGCCAGTAGAGCTGCTGGGAACAGGAACAATGCTGGGAACATAGGAGGACAGCAGTGAGGGACGTGATACAGGAATGATACAAGCTGAGGTTTCAGTTGTCCTGTGAATATACCATGGGTTTGAGGGTGACAAAAACCAGGAGGAACTAAAATGGTAAAAGGAGGTGAACAGAATCTCCCAACAACGAAGGCTGTGCCAGATTCAAAAGACCATATTCAAGGAACTCACTCAGCAGAGTACGCTACTGTCACCCTCACAGCTTGCTTTCCACCGACCACCAGACAAGAAGGAACAGCAGCTATCATGAGCTGGGGAATGCACGGAGCATGTACGGGGCTGAGGTATCGGCCTGCGATACACAGGGGAACCAAGAAAAAGACAGAATCCAGGGAGTGTCTGGAAGCATCTTGATCTTACCCGTGAGTCACTTGAAAGTGCCTTGATCTCCACTGCGAAGTCTGCTTAAAGGGATGAAAACCACTAGTTTAGAAGAAGGGAAATCTGGAAGGGCTTTTAACAGTGAAGATAATCGGAAGGGTTGCCCCAGGAGTAACTGATATCACATTAAGCAAGAGAACAGCTGAAGTTGTAGAAAGGCTGCCAGGGAAGGTTTTGGCTAAATCTAAAATCTTCCACAGGACCGCCAAAGTATCTGGTTATGCTGCACTACAGAATACATCCATCCTATTACTAATATAACTAATCCTATGTTACAGTGCTGGTTTTCTCATTCTAATATGTATTAAATATAAAATCCACTGATCAATACTGCTAGTGGTGACTCCTGCTTGACTCACAAGTAACACTACGTGACTGGAGTGCCTCTTCCATACAACTTTTTCAAAAAAATAGTCTCCAGTTACAGATTTAATGTTCAATTCTTGGTGTATAATAGGTTCTAGTTGATTTCCACTGAATTTGTTACCATGTGCCAGTAAACCTCCTCTTCTTTAAAAATTAATTATTTCAGTTTCCTTTTTTCCACATACCCAGTCTTTCAACCACTCTTTTCCCAGCATACATGTTGCCTCCACGCTCTGTTCACAGACAGACTTTGTATTTTTCACTGAATATTTGCAAAGGGCTGAATTTCCTCACATGACTGGTAACCGGTCCTGTATGTGACGTAAATGCAGTAAAAAGTTGAAAAAAGGTAAATGTACTCTGGCAAGCGCTTGTTTCTCTTTAATATGTTTCCTATCATGGATTTTGTTTCTGTGTGCCAGAAACGCATGTAAATCTTGTGTCTTCAGAAGGTTATTTATATATTGGGACTGGATGAACGCCCATTTCTTCGTATCTTTCTGTCATTCATTAATTCTTTCTCAGCAATAAACTAGTGCACAAATATGAATTACTGGCAAGCCCTAAAAATCTGAAACAAAACTATAAAATAAAGTTGCAGAATATAGCTAGTCACAGTGCATAGCCAAGAAAAATTGCAATGTCCGTTGCACTGAATGTGAACCCTGGGTTTTCACCCTTGTTAAAAAAATCAAATGGATTTATATTAAAAAAAAAATCATCAAATACTGACTTTGAAGTAGAGAAATAACTGATACCACTAACAATATTGTCAGGGGCTGAGACGACTTCTTGTAAGTATACATACGTATACACACATAGGTCTGACACTTGAGCAAGACCTAACTTAAGGCACTGTTTGCCTTTGTAAGGCTTCATGACAGTAAAACTTCCTTGCATGAAATATTTGATTTAAAAAAAAAAAGAAACAATTAGCTTAGTTTGCTAAACAAACCCCCGCATGATGCAAATTCGATATTCATTTGTCAGCATTAACCTGACTTCACTTTTTTCTGTCCTTGAGTGTAAAACACTAACACTTCCTGTTCGTGCTGCTACCTCCATTGTGGAGGGATTTTTTTTTTAACTCCAATCTGTTATTTTAATTTTTGGGGAACTGTTTTCTTTGAAACCATCATTGCTAACGTCAAGGAATTCAGTAAGTATACTTAGGCAGAAACTCCTACCTGAACAACCAAACAAAAGAAAACACCCAAATCAAAACCAGTTTGGGGCATGCTTCTTACTAAACCAAACCAGAACAGCTCCAGAATTCTTAATGCAGTCCACAAACAGGCACTTCCCTTTTGGACAATAAAGTTTTATGTGAACTTAGTTTTTAATATACCATATATTTCCCTGATGCTTTGGCTAAAAGCAAAAACTGCTGCAGTTTAACTATGTTATTTTGACTTTTGATATAATGCAATCACAGACACACCCATACTACATTACCTTCTATCCCTCCCATCACAATGGTAATGCAGAGGGAAGAAGGGAGTCTCTCTCTTTCCACTGTTCCCATCTGCTCTGAGAGGCTGTGACCAACTACTCTACTTAGAGCTTGCTTACAATGCTCTTGGATGTCTTCATTTTCTTACGTCAGCTGGTTTCCTTATGACTGTTTCACAAGGGAGTCTGTACACTGTTATCTGAAGTGCTTATCTAAAATAAGTCCAGCATTTCCTCCTGATTGTGACAGTGGTAAGCTGCTAGTTGATGATTTTCTGGGGGAAAAATATGCTCCCCTGGGACTTCAAGGATATGGGAGACATACACTACATTACTGAAGTTCCCAGGATATGAAATAACACATAGCATTATTTAATAAAAGGATCAAATCAACAGAACATACACTGAAACATTACAAACAAAACACATAGTGAAACAATCTTTCCCCCCTTTATAAGATCTCTAACAGAAGCCAGTACTTAGACTCTGTTCTTCAAGTCTCTGTAGGTTCTCAATGCCACACTGAAATCTCATAATCATTACTGATAGTGTGCTCTTAAAACTCTTGGTTCCAAGATGTCACTCAATGTACTTTTTCTAAAATCAAAGACCCAGATTATTCACCAGAACAAAGAATGAATCCACATCAAGCAGTAGGAGCCTGTTCTTAACTTTAAAATTATTTCTACAGCTTAGAACAGTAAAAATAAAAGATGTTTAAAAATGGATATTCTTTAAATCTTAGACTGCTTCTCAAAAAAGCTGTTCACTATTCTGAGCATTTTTCTTCTACTGAAAATTTTCAGTGACCTAAATATAAATGAGCACACAGAAAAACATCTCAAAAACCGGGTCAATCATGTAAGTTACTTTTCCCACCACTGGCTTATGCAGTCCATTACATTTTCTTTCCCCATTAAATTTTATTAAGTCTTGGTATTTTTGTTGGTTTCTGAGTGTCATTAGTTTTAATTACTATTGCCTTTTTTTTGTGTGCTGAGTTTGAACATTTTTAATCTATCCCTTTTGTCTCCTCTTACCAAATAAAGGTAAAGTAACTAACTTTATTTTTGTCATAGTATATTTACCATACAGTTGCAATCCTCTATATAAATTAAAAGCACATTAAAATGTATTTTAAATTAGATGGAAATGTGTAGGAAAAGATAAAGCTGCAGAAACTGAAGCAGGCTAATCATAAATGAAGCTAATAGCCTAATTACAAAGCTTACCATAAAAAAACAAAGCCCAAGAATAAACATAAAAATCTAAACAAAGGAAAAAAAACTTGTCTTATTCAGACAGGCACACAGTTACATTTAGATCCTTATACATTTCATAATATCTGTACAACTAAAATACAGATACTTGAGGCTGTTTGACCATGGCTTGTTACTTGGCCATTCCTACATGCCATATTATAGGATGGGAGGTCTCAAAATTCTGCTCCTGAAATGAATAACTTCAGTGAAGAAGAAACTGTATGAACCTACTAAATACCTTTTTTTTTTTTGACTCTTTACTGTCCTTCTGCTTGGGTTAAATATTCAAGATCAACATAAAGCAGATAATATTATCCCAGATACTAGTACTCTCTCATTCTACCCACATGGACAACACCATGTGACCAACAATCCGTAAACTGATTATTGTTGTTATATGACTGATTATTGTTTAGAGGCCATAAGCTGCAAGGCATAAAGCACTGCCGGCAACGATAGCACCCCACAAAAGAACCTTAAGAGCTTGCACAAAGTAAGCTGAACTGCTGCCAATAATGTTGATAACTTTTAAAAAATATTCAAGTATAGATAGGACCTAGGCCTATTCCACCAATTGTGTTTAAGGAAGTCACCTGTAATTTGCTTCTCGACCCTCTATGTAATATGAAGCAACGAAAGAGAAGTTCTTTCAAAAGTGAGATATTAAGTTGTTGAATTGCTTGCAGAACACTGGCAAAATCTTAGATTTTGCCCAAAACCAGAGGTTTCAACCTATGGTGGAAATTAGAGATTTATTTTAAATAATGTCTGTACTTAACAAATGCTAAGTTTTGACAAATACTAAGAAGGTACATGAAATTGTTAACTGGTAGCATACTTCCATTTCTAGCTTAAGCAACCAACGGTAAAGAGACGGGGAACATGGGCGTGGAAAGGAGGACAGATATCCTGGTATCTGCCCTGGAACAATCTCTGCCCCCCTTGGAGTTCCTTTGTTTAGGCTTGTTTTGTTTTGAGCTGCAAGAACTCTGCAAATGGGTGTTCCCAGCTTCTGGCAGCCATATGTGCTGCCTACCATCTGTTTTCATTCCACTGTGCTATGGAGACAAACATACTTTATTTTTAGTGTTCTACATTTCCTGATGTTGCACATAATAGGAATTATATCTCACATCTAAGACACTAGATGTGAAAAATCTTCCATGGATAACTGATGAGTAAAGGCGACAGATTATCACACAGGATGAGATGAGATAATTTTCATTGCCTACTTCTCAGTGCAATTACATAACACATACCAAAGTTTGCCTGATTCCTGTATACTTGTGCTTTCTCTCTACATTGCCTACAAGTGTCTCCTTCATATGTTTTAAAGATACATTTCCCCAGCAACTTCCTGGGGTGTAGGAAATTACTACTACAATTTTGTGCATTGCCACTAGTGGTTGCTATTCTGCATGCAGCATTCAGAGTCAAAACAGAATATGAGGAAATGAACAGCTGTATGATCAACTGTATCAAGACAACACTGCAGTGCAACACGTATTTGTTCAAAAGGAGGAATTCTGTGCACAGGCTCCCGCACAGTCCTGTTGGAAACCATGGACTCCAAAATTAGTTTGCAAGCATTAATTGGATAGTATAGTATTTACATAAAATTTGATTGAAAAGATTTCACTGTTATACCTCAATGCAGCTTTGGAAGGCACCCATGGCACTGGACAGCTAGTAATTCTTTAAAATGCACCAAACTAAACTGAATTCTAGAAAACGTTGCTGATTTTGCCCATATTGACATTAGGTCATACATTTCCAGGCAACAGTATTTTTTCTTTCCCCTTTTAATCTCCCCCTCCTCAAACTTCTAAGAAGCTATGCACCCCCTGATCAACATCTCCTATGACTCAACCGGTATCATATAATTGCCAGCATAACTTAATACCCACACTTCGAGAGCACACTGCAGCACCATGTAGTATTGCAAATGTAGGATACCGTAAGTTATTATTAAGCAACTATTGATGAGGAATTACCTCTGGTTTCAAAAAATAATTAAAATATTATTAATATTTGAGTTGCACTAAAACAGAGATCAACAGAGAAAAGTAGTGCCTTTAAAACAGCTTACACATCAAGAGATTCAAAACGTTCACTGTTTATAGGTACTCCAAAAGACACCTGAAGAAGTTCCATTTAACTTTTTCAGATTACTTCTAGTCAGTCTGAGGTTTTTACTCATTAACTCATTCCTAAAATACACATTTTTATTCATTGCATGTGATCTTACAGAAGCACTTCTTGATTAATTAGATTGATTAGGCATTTTTCAATCTTTTTAATTCACCCAAACATTTTAATAATGGACTTCAACTACTCTAAAGTATGAGTGCAAGATTTTATTAAGTTATCTGCAGCAATTACTCTTTCCCCAGAGATTCTGACCAAAATTGTGAGAAAATTACTTCCATCTTACTACTTTTAAATTTATTCTGCCTTCTGTTTTCGAATTATCAAATGCAGTTAAGCTGTTCTGCAATTCTTCATAGTCCTCTATTTTAAGTAATATAACACAAGTAATAATTCCTGTCTTAAGGCAGTATCTTTTTCATCTATCAAAATAACAAAGTGGAAACATTTTTGTTGATTGGTGTCACTAAGTCATCTTTTTTTACCTATTTTCTTCCAACATAGTATACAGATCAGTCTAAAATGCTTTTCTGTTGGGTTGCCACTCAAAATCTCAGAACTGGCATTTAGCTGAAACCAAATACAGGAGGAGTTTTGAATGGAGACTGGCAAAATCACTTTGCATTAGTCAAGTACAGATGAACACCCTGCCGTACAGTTCCCTGTCACTATGTTGTTCCGTATTAAGGGAGTGAGACTATCTCTTCCTAATCCCCCTCATAAACTGTCACTTTACATTCCAAAGCAAAGTACATAATCCATCATACATCATTCTGTCACTCCCGAGCTGCCATAGCCTACTACTTTTTTTGATGCCTACGCTCACTGTGCATATGCAGTTTCCTAATAAAATCTGCATAGTTAGTCTTATACTTGCCTAGATTTGTTGAAAGGTCAGCAAACATTTATTTCAATGTAAATTATTTTTGACAATCATTTCAAATAAATACAGTGGTTGGAAGGGTCAGAAAATAGGAACAAAAAGCTTTAAAAACCCTGATCTTAATAACATCACCCCTAATTTTAACTTAAACTATAGTTTAAGATTTGCATTATAGTCCTATGATAGAAAATCCAGCCATAGCCCTCCTGGAATTCGCTGATAAAGACTATCTAATCTGAATGTTCACTTTATTAACCGCACTGCTACATCTGACATGTTCCGGGTAGCAGTTTTTATTATACTCAATGCAAAAAAAATAAAATGCTGCATTAAGGAACACAAAAGTTGTACACACTTTTACATTAAAGTTGGGAAAAGCATTCAAAGCAACTCAACACAATAGCTTAAAAAGGAATTTCAAGCTACATGCTTAATAAATCTTTTTAAAAGTGAGCAAATTTGAATTTATATAATTAAAAAGTATTTATAATGAATAATCTATTTTTTCATAGAAAAAAGGTCTTGATGTTCTTACTCAGTTTTAAGTCTCAATCTCATATCACAGGCCATGACAATTAGGTACATAATCAACACTTCTTTCAAAATTAGTTTATTTTCTAGCACACCATCATATTTCCAGCATTTCTAGGTATTAAATGGAAGTTTATAACAAGATAATTTTAGGATTGCTTCAATATTTATGTTAATTTCAGCTCTTACGGTTATTATACAAAACAGTATTTTTCTCTTAAAATGTCTAAGTTTTCGATTATTCTTTAAATATTTTAAAATCATCACAAGCGTTTGTTGTAATAGGAAAATGGAATTCAAACTGTTTTTCCAAGGAGTAGATTATTAAAAAAATCCAAGCAAGCCAACCTCAAAACTCCAAATTAAAACAGATTACAATTGCTCTGTGCTCTTATGAACATGTTTTGCTTCCTAAAAACTGCTTCATTTTCATCATAAAGTTTAAGAAAAGGGTATTTAACGATTCAATCCCTTAATAGTGGTGTTTGTTTTTAAAGAGAAGATGTTTTCATTGTGATGTTTACCTATTCAATACACGTGCAGTTTCAAGTTGGCTAAATGGAAGCAGTGAAACAGGAAATTAGCTGCCAGCAGGATGAACAGGAACTGCCAACCAAATCTTCATGTTGTATCCATGGTGTAACGTCTTGAAGGAATCCAAAGAACATCTCTTTAGTTCAGGTTCTCAGAGGTCACTGAGTTTTATAATTATCTCCAAGCAATTTTCTTCACATCCTGTTAAGCTGTCTCTAAACAGCTGTGTGTGTTGCCACGCAGCTTCACCATCTCCTCCACTTAGAATTGCCTCCAACATAACTTCTGTTGCACCAGAAAAATCTGAATAGGAGCACAGATTTTTATCTATTGGAGGAAAAGATAAGCAATTCAGTAAGCCACTGCTCCAGACAGCATATAACGCTAGCAGGCATGTTAAGAAGGGTAACTTGTAATGCATGTTTAAGGATCTCAGTTGCAACTACTCAAATTAATCTGTTAATCAGTGACAGAAAAAAAACAGATGCAAATTTTTAGTTATTATTTGTTTAGTGCTTGTGCTCACAGGATCTAGTCAAGATTGAAGCCACCGCACACAGAAGCACCTGTCCTTCCTAGCAAAACACACAAGTATCTCGTACCCACTTGGTGTGTTTGCTAACCTTGATCTGTTGCAGATATGGCAGTGTATATTAAAAAAACTGTGTTTTGTACCAGTTTTGATTAAATGCACAGTATTTCCTTTACCTTGCTAAGAAATACTGAGTTGGAAAAGTCAAAACGCATTTGCCTTTCATTTTTAGTATTTGCACAGCATTCTCTCCATATAAACTATTTATTTCCAGTTACACCTTTGCTGCATGATATAATTCATTATTTAAATTCCACACATACCTCCTATCAGAGCAATTTCTGCTGTTGGAGAGTAAAGTCTCCACTTTATTCTTCCACTCTGAAATGTCTGACTGCTTGTCCTAACTGAAATGTTATCTATTTTTAGACCGACTGACTTGCATTCAAACTTCCAGCTGATGGAAGCAGAGGATGATCCCTCTTTTCGGGCTAAATAAACCTAAATGGAAAGAAGACATAGTCAGCACATCAAAAACTGAGATGATCAACACACATCTAACTAACCGTTGTAACAAGGACATAAAATCTTAAGATAACACACTTTCATTCCTCAAGAAGCCTCTGAACCTTTAAAACTGTACACAGTACAATTTTGTATATAATCTCATTCTGAATCCTTAGGTCTATTCCACAGTTAGGTAACTGTACGTGTTCATAGTCTTTCACTAGGGAACACTACCCTAGTTCAACATGCTTAGTAAAGTTTAAGCCACAAAAATACCTAAGTTTATTATTTTTTAAAAAGCAGACTTCTGGTTTTTATATAAATGCACAGGCCCACACATGGTTTCTTTTTGGTTGTTCAGTATTGCTGATGAAGAAAACCATGTAATCAGTATTTGGATTCTTCAGATGTGGCTGCTGGCTGCACACCACTTCTCCTAGGACTTGACACATCTTGGTTAAAGCAAATCATACATGCTAGCCATATATAAACCCTATATTAACATTATTTGAGCTGTTAGAGATTTGCATAATTTAATGTAGTCCCAATGCTGTGCTAAACTTCACCTGGCTGAACAGTCAAGCTCATATGTTAACATTCACTAAAGTTACTATGAACCCTCTTAAAAATTTTGCAATAAGCATCAGATGATCCTTTCAAGTCTAGCATCTATTATCAGCAAACCAAGATAATGGGCATTACAGATTATAGAGTCAAAACTGCCATGAACCTTTCAGAATCCTTCATCAAGAAAACTTCTCAAAATTCTGTCATGTCCAGACTTCTGATTAACGTCATACTGAATGCACTTAAGATAGCTCTTTAGTTTTTAATTTGGAAAGAACAACCCTGAATAAAATCGTAATAAAACACAGTAGTGTGTTTTACTTAAGATCACACCCTAATATAAAAATGTCACTGACAGACTATAAAACAGAATTTTAGTGCTACTACGCACCAGGCATAAAAATGTTAATTCTCATGTTTAAGAAGGCTAAAAAACCCCAAAGGCATGAGGTGTTACAGTGAAGATTACCTATGAAAATGTAACAATTTAACTTGCTTTCATGTGAATATAATCTTAATGTTCATGAAAGTGCTGATCTCCACACAATTTTTTTTAAGTACCTCAGCTAGTTCTAGCAAGAGATTTCTCTTGATCAGATCCTATTGAACTGTCATATTTGAGTAAGAAAGCCAAAACACTCCATTCATTACTGCTTGGTTGAGGTGGCTTTTAGGAATAAAACGTAGGCTTTTAGGGATAAAAACTAAAACATTAGCCTGTCTTATCCTCCATTATAATATCCAAGCATTTAATCAGAAAAACAGAACTCAAAGTTTCCTTTTGTGTCTTTTTGACTGTCCTCTAATTTTCACACCTGGCTACTCCTTTTCCAGTATTATTTGAAAAAAGTCTGAATTCAGGAAAAAAAAGGTCATTCAAATTCTCTTCCACTAGAGGAATTCTTCTGGAAAACAAGTTTGTAGAAACCTATGAATTTCAGGTCTACACGCTCTTACATTCTTATCATCACCTACTGTGGTCTGTTTGCTTGAGCCCTAGATGCCAAGTTATCTCTGGGTAATCCAATTAAATTTGTGTTTTGTAGCTGTTTGAGTTTTGTACCATAAAGTCAAGTGACACTGAACAGCAAGAAAGTACACAAATACAATGGAGACAGCTACTATCAGACTGGCCAAGATGATAATCTATCTGAATCATTTTGATCAACAGCATTGCAAAGACAGAATACATAACTGACGGTTCTTTCATGTTACTCCTGGGCTAATACCTACAGTTACCTTCACTGTGGCTTTTACACTTCAATTCCTTTCCATTCATCGCAAACTAAATGCTAAACAAAATATTTCCTTGAAGGCTCCTTTGGCTTCTGAGTTTATTGGACAGCTGCTGAATCAAACTCCAAATCTGTACCTTGCAGATCTACTACAGGTGTTACAAAAAGAACATGCAAACCCCAAACCACCTTTCCCCTGTGCTGTCTCCCATAATACAAACAACCTTCAAACAAAAGTCATTTTAGATTCACACACAGACATTGTGCAGAATGCTGTTCCTGTAGAACTAACATGCCTTACCCGCAGGCCTGAGATATACCTTGATCTGTAGCTCCTAATTTCTCAAGGACACTCTCTCATCCTTTATCTAGAAAAACTGAGGTGCTGTCGAATACAAGGGTAAAGTCTTTCTGCCTGGTCTTATAGACTGGTCCCTCCCTGTTTTATCTGATTAGTAGAACTGAGCAGAACAGCAGACTCGTAATTGGTTTCAGTGTCAAGACAGTATGTTTCTTGCAAAAGTGAGGACAACTGATCACTGGTGACTTGAAGATATAATGTGCTATCAGATTTTTAGCAGATCCTAGAGAAGCAGAGAACAGCTGCCCCTTATTCAGAGTTTTTGTTACTTCTCTTTTCCTATTAGCCTACCCTGTTTTAAGATCTTTTATAGTATTCTCCAGTTTCTTTCCTTATTCATTCTCTTTCATGTAGAATAACTTCTCCAAGCTATTCTCCCACTGCATTTTGCAAGTTACGTATAGATCCAGCACAGAAAACCTCAGAAAGCAGTTATATACTTAGCTCCATTTTTCATCAACTGGAAGCAAACCATTGCATAAGCTAAAAGAATGTTTGGCCAGAGAACTTTCAGACTAGTAAAATAATGGCAGAACAAAGCAATAACATGGTATAGACCCTGACAGGAATGTTTAGTTCCATGCTAGGTAGCTGTTGTGGGAAAAGATGTTTGCTACTAAATGACCCATTCACGTCTTGCAGGCATCAGTTATCTTCTTCATAGATTCACAGCATACGACTCTTCTGCTGCTCAGTGTCCTGACAGATGGGAAGGAGTCTGGGCAGGGTATACAATAACCCAGATAAGTGACAGGTTTTTGCTTTCTTGCAGATGGAACTGTAATATTTAAGATGACAATTTCTTCCTATGGCTGTGTATCAAAGAGATATAATACACTACAAGGCTATTCTCCTAAACAACAAAAAAAATTTTTTTTGAGAGAAATTCCATAAAACAGTATTGTGTGTTTGCCCAAAAGCATAAGTAGTAAGCCAGTTTTTAAAAATTTGGTGCTTTAGCAAGGATTTTACCTATCTGCAGAGAATTTGGTCATCTTTTCTGAAAGCCAAACTAAATTTATTTCCTATTTCTTAAATCATCTGGCAATCTTACCTGAAGCCTAACAGTAACATTTACTAACATCACCTAAATTTTATGGGCAGCAAGAGAGGTTTTGATGCCAAACATTGGCAAGGGGTTTCTATTTTATCAGAGTTATTATACTTTTACGGTACATTTTATGCTTTAATAATTGTTATCCTTACCATTTTCCAATCTGTTTCAACCTTTCTCCAAATAGACTCTGCCTTCCAAACACCTCTTTCCCAGCCAGTTATTTTTTCATTATTATTGGAAATCCGTGTATAACTATCTTCTACTATATTGTAGATGAGGTGGAAGAGTTTAGATGCCTTTTCTTTTTCAGAGGGTACAAAAATTACTTCTTTTCTTTTCTGAAAAAGGCAAGAAATACCTTCATTCTCCAATACATTTCAGTAAGACTATGTTACTTTCAAACAGCATGCCACAGTTTTTCAACTCACTTTTGCTTCCAACTGAAAAAAGTGTAATTTTTAAGAGAAGTCATGGACAAAAGCATTTCTGCGAAACAAAAGTTTTAAACCAGTTTCCTAAAATAGATCTGCACGTTTTCCAGATGGGAGCAGTAATTTTATTTTCAAAAATTTCATATAATCACTTTTAGAAGTAAATTATTAACAAAATAACATAAAACTAGCAAATTTAAGTAAGATATCAACATGTTATAAATATAAAATTTATATCTTGAGTATATTTCTCATATAATCAGTAAGTAAATGGTTATTTTCAAGAGCAAATGTAATTCTGTGCCTATCATATACAGGTACTTGTATATGACAGCTTGCAAATCAACCTCAAAAAACTTAAGGTACAAACTTCGTAACTTCTACAGGATTACCTTTTTTTTTTAAGATGTGTCATTGTTCTTAGGAGTTTCAGCAAAGCAGAAATGAAATCCTCTAAACTACGGAGAACTGAAATAAAGCCTTAGTTTCTCAAACATAAATGATCCTATGACACTCATTAACTTCACCTAACTGGTTCCATTTAGGATTGTCAGTCATTCCACATGACAGGATCACTACAAAATTGATGTAACGAGCGATCGTGTAAGTCACACCTTTGCATTCTGGCTCAAGCTAAACATGGCTATGGTTCTGGGAAACCGTATCTTAGCATAAAATAATTAAAAATAAAATCTTGTTTTTATAGTCAGAATAGTCAGAAGCATTGATATGAAAATCAATTGTGCTTATTATTTAAGAGATTGTTCCATTTACACAATTCTAATTGCCCCCACTGTGTTTTATTAACAAAAATAGTTGGTCAAAACCTACTTCCAGGCAT
>VZSC01012441.1:168249-181889 GCA_013398225.1 Steatornis caripensis | reverse complement strand
AAAAAAAAAAAAAAAAAAAAAAAAAAAAGAGAGCTTCGTATGTTTTTTAAGCACACACAATAAAGAAAATCTAAATTCTCAAGACTGAGTAACATCAAACTGCATGTCTAAAGAACAAAAAACTGCACTCCTAAATACTACAGCTAGAGTGAGAATAAGGAATTGCTCAGAAAAACAAGTTAGATATACAGTGAAGCCCAGCGAAGTTCCTCATGCCCCTCATATTATTCCAGGGCTTCAGAAGGGAGAGTGTTAATTCTTTTTCTACTCCTAAATATTATTTTCCTATTCTTAGCTATTAAACCAGTAATAACAATCGCTTTGATTTCATAATCCCAGAGAACCAGACACTGGCAGCAGTCCAGACAACCAGGTGTAATATGAACAGACTTTCTACAAACACAGCTTAATTGTTGGAGAACGTGTGCATATACCACCTGAACAAAGTTGAGTTTGTTTACAAATTCAGCAAGTAAACAGCTTTGTCAGCTCACCCAAGCTAGACATGAAATGTCTTTATTTTTCTACTCTAGTTGATTCCACCACACTAAAACACCAGATTCTTCTGACCCATTTTCTTGTGTCCACAACAGGCGTTAGAATCTACTCACACACCGTCACCACTCCACCACCTGGAAATAACCCCACTTTACCTGATTAACAAATTTAAAAATCCAGTCTTCCAAAAAAAATCTATCCCTTCTAACTCCTTAAGAGTCTTTCAGTGTATATTCTACTCCAATGCCCAGAGAGATATTCTTCCTTCTCAGATTCCTGAATATTCAAGTAAGTCCTCCTATTAACTCCATCATCTAGGCCACTGCAATCATAGCTATCAATACCTGGTTACTGTATGTACTGCAGCTTGCTTGCTTGCAGTCACAGTGCAGACAGGTCTGACTAGTGAATATGAAGATACAAAAATAATTTACAAAAATGCTGTTTAAAGAAAGTTGAAGGAAGTTGCACCGAATTTGTGCACTAGCTCCTTTTTCAGGATGGTGCAGAAAGACTAGGTAAGAGGTATGTTTCACTTATTTAAAATCAATACATATCTTTCTCTGAAGCTGAAGTAGTCTTTTGCACAAGACTCCGTTGAGACCCTAACCATTAAATACACGTTGCCAAGACTATGAAGTGCACGAGAAAAGATGATTAACGTGAGATGTTAATCAAAGCAAGAAAACTTGACTTTTATTGTAGTAAAATTTCCATTTTACTTATTATCTGTGAAAAACATTTGTGTTGAAACACTTGGACAAGGTATTATTTCTTACAAAATGGATATGCTTGTACATTCATGTTTTCTGCTAAAAACTGAATGAGAAGATTTCAAGCACAGGCCATATTCTCTTTTCCTGGAAAACAACATACAAACCATAACTCATCTGCAAAAATATGACCACTATCATACAAATATTCTTCTCTTGGTTTGTAAAATGAATCCTTCATGAAAACATTGCATGGAAAGAAAGACGAATGTCATTTATTTGAACAGAAAACAGTTGGCTGTGACATGCAGCTATTTTTCACTGCACAATCCATCTTTCTAATGGAAAGTGGTAAAGGGAAACAGTAAAAAGAAGTCTAATCAAATGACCGTAATCTTCCTAGCCTTTATGAGCCAAAAATGCTTATTATGCATTGTAAGGGAAGAGTCCCCCAGCACTAAGCAGTTATTCCCACAGGTGATAGTCTTAATACAGCGATACAGATAAACCAAAGAAGCTGAAAGGGCCAATTACCCATACATCTCATCACAGTTTATTCCCAAAGAAATGTTTCTATAAAGCTCTTTAAAAACACTTTCAAACCGTCACAATCCAAAACAGTGGAGTTTCATCCCTTCCCCTTTATTTGTACCTAAATTAAGGTCTGGAAGCCATTTTGAATAGATCAGCTTTATGGCTTGGGAAAAAGCACCTGGAAACATCATTCTCCTCCTTCCTTCTTTTTAATAATGTGCACAACAGAATTAGAGCAGAGTCTAAAAGGTATGATTGTCTGTCTTTTCCTTTTTAAAGGAATTTAATAGTTTTCATTTATTACTGCTAAGTCTCTTTTACCCATTGCATTGTCCTACGCCACTGAATGAGAATGCTTTCTACTTGTTTATGCGGTTTCCTTACTTTGCAGTATAGCTTTATAAAAAGAGAAAAATTACGAAGAAAATCCATTGTCAAAAAGTTCTCTAATGCCAAGGGCACAATTACATATTAGTGTGTGGCTGTACGAGACATCACAAAGTCATTTATAAAAAAAATGAGAAGAGCTTATTTTTGCTTTGCAAAGCACTCCCATCAAATTAGCAGAATTGCTTCAAACAGAATCTTCAATCAAACACTCACAGTGAAAAGCATTTATTGGTTTAAACACGGTCTTGGAATCAAATATTCCAAAAAAATATATCTCGTACAAATAAAACGTCACTGTATTGCTGAAACAAATCTAAAACTGTCACTTGAAAAATAGAAATATGTCATTCTTAACTGACAAATACTTTGTACATTCAAAACAAATTTGCATTTATGAAGAAAATATAAATTTTAGCCACTGATGCCTATATTTCACTTCTAGCTCCATGAGGATGGCATGCAAACAACCCTACTTATTTAAGCATTAGCAAGAAAGGTGATTCTTTCCATTAGTTTGTGCCTTGGAAAGGTCTCATGCAAAATCTCACCAATAATATCAGTTTAAAAAGAGAAGCAGTATATTTTGAAATTTTATTCTCGATTTGTAATGGTAGTACATATGGGAAAATTGCAAGCTGACAATTTAAAATCAGTAACTACTAAAACAAGAAGCTCCCCTCCTCTTGTAGCTGTTTCACTCTAGATGCAAGGAATGTAACAGTACATGCTCATCCCACTTTTTTCCCCAGCATTATTTACTACCAATTCAGAAATTAAGAGTTCAAAATTTCTATGTGAAAGCATTAAAGGATTGATGACAAAAATGAAATAAAAAAAAGTAACAGAAGTAAGGGGAGAGAAGAGCAGAAAATTTGAAAATTGGAAGAAGCTAATTCTAATTTAGAGACAGCATTTGGGAGGTGCAGACATATGATCAAATCCATACATCTAAAGCATAGTAGATAATATGCATCATCCAGCTGTTTGAGAGAGTATTTCTAGTTTCATATACAGTATAACTACGTAGCATTACCTTTGTCCAGTCTTGTGGCTTGTGCTAGCTTTTTCTGAGCCTTCCCTTTCAATTGCTGGAGGGGAATTGCAGCTAGTGCTTTCTGCTGAATATAAGGATCCTCATACACCAATACAAGATGCTCGAAATTTGTTTGAAGTGTTTTCAAGATATTTGCGGCCTGCAAAAAGACTTTCAGTCACAAGGTGATTTCCAAAATTCCACCTTAAGCCAGAAGAACCAAGCTCTCCTATTTTAGTTTAAGTCAGTTGTAATTCTATACTCAGTTACATTATATATTTCTTTACAGAAGAAATGTGTATTTGTAAAGATATCATTAAAAATTGCAGACACTACCACCCAAACTGTAAAACCGGCCTTGTAATCTGAGCATTCTGAATGGTGTCCTGAGTGAAATATGCACTAATTCAGGGACAAAACTGTTTTTAAAGACACCTCTGATGGCAAAGTCTTTGACTTACTTCTCACCCCTCCCCCCCACTTCTTTTGGACACCTTTTACCTGAAATCCACAGAAGAACCTGTAACTCATTCCATTTCCTGGACACTGCTGCACCAGTTCGCAGAGCTCTATTACTGATGAATGTTGCTTTTCTATCTCTTATTCATGAATGCTGCTTGTCTATTTCTACTTCCTTCTCTCACAGGTCAACTCTGATAGAGATTTGAATAGATAGCCCTTGACCATATACTGAACAGTGTATTTCACTAGAAATCTAATAGAAGAAATAGGCTTCTTCAGGCAGTTATCCTAAGTGTCACTTACTGGCAACTATGTGTTGCACCCAATAAGGCACACCCGTATCTACTAAAATAAATAGCTGAAGTTAATAATAGCAGAGTTACCAGCTGAGCAAACTATTTACTCCCATTTAAAGGGGAACAACACAGAAAGTGAAATGGGATTTTAAAATTAAGCGTCTGGCATATTTTGGGGGGGAAGCCTGTGGCACTACTAAATTATCTTTTCTCTAAAGCTAGATCACACTTCAGTCTTTAGCCTTATTAACTACCATCTTTGTTTCATCAAAAATCCCAGTTTCCTGAGATGCTAGCAGCAAACACAACATAATACGCAGGTGTGGGAACTCTTTAGAAGATAACTTCTTTCAAAGGAGCATTTAAATTAGGAGTGATTGCTTTGATGGTGGACAGTACTACAGGACCAGTCCTTACTTTTCATAACTGCTGAAACAGAACAGAACTAGGTTCACTCTCCCTGGAGCTCACCAGCTGTAGATAAACTGGTTTAACATCATAAAGCCAATTGTCTTCAGATTCACTTTAACACAAGTTGCAAGAACAGAAATAAGGGAAGTTAGGGACTGCCAACAGCTTAGAGATCTTCATGTTCTGTCAGCTTCTTGAAAGCCTGTTCAGAGATATTGCTCAGCACAGCAGAAAGTCTCCCAGAGTCTTTGACAGCTCAGATTTTCCCACTGGCAAACACCATCAGGACTACAGTGGTGTTTAACTGGTTAACGGAAGCCACTGCATGCCAGTAAAGTCTTACGCAAACATCTAGAAGTGTGCTGAACCTCACTGCAAATCCAAGCTTGGATATGTATTTCCTCCTATAACCACTGTGTCATCCAGAAAGGGATCAGAATCCATCCACCAGAATAATGACTAGCCGGAGCTTTCCTTTCTCCAAGTCTCAAGGCGGCCTTATGATAAGAAACGCAGACAAGACACAGAGCAGGCAAAATAGTGATGGGTTAGGTCCCTAGAACTGTGCCATTTAGGAATATTCCTGTGCTGTCTCAAGCAAGTCACTTTTCCCTGTGGAAAGTGGACTGCGGCAGGACTCCCATAAATCACAGCTGTAACACACAGGCAAGAAATTAAAATGCTTGCACCACGAAAATCACTCTAAATCTGTCTGACATACAACAGCAGCGCATACAACAATAATACAACTATACCACTGCAGTATACTCACTGAAAAACAACACGTCTACTGCTGTGCAATCAAAACGGCCAAGGCATAGCCAGAAGGTATTTTTGGACTTCCTTCCAATCAACCCAGACTATACAGACCAAATCCAATGGCTCAGAGAGCTATCAGTATAACTCCCTGAAGATGCCAGCTGAAATACAGCAACTCTATTAGAAATAGAGTGCCAGCATTGCATTAACAATGGCTCTAAGTTGCAGTAAATTTGGTCCCACCACCCGTGTCCAATCTCAAGAAGCATGGAAAAGTAACAGTTGCAGACAAATGGATCCACAACTCATGGCTAGCATATCTCAGGGTAGAATAACGACAAGTGATAAGGCCAAACCTCAGAATACATTATGTCGACTTGAAATCTGCAACATTTTTCTCATTGCAAGATCAACAAAACTTCTTCAGCTTCAAAGTTTCCAGTACTAACCACTACTGCATCAAGTCACTCTAGAGGTTTCATAATCACTTCCAACGACCATCACAGAAGTGGCTGAAACACTAAAATCCAAGAAGCAGACCAAAAAAACCAACCACCAAACCTAAACAAATTCAAATAAAACCAGTCAGACAACTACTACCATGCTCACATGGTTAGATTAAACGGCTTAATATTCAAGCGCTTATAACAGTTCCTTTCCCAAAAAACATTATGGGTGATGACGGGTCAATGAGTGCTCTCTGTCTCCCCAAACCCCATCAATTCAATCTATGCTTTGCCATTTCTCTTCCACTGATCTTGGGGAAGTATTGGGATGAAATAGTATGTCATAGTTCAGTATCCAACAATACTGATAGCATCATTTAAGAGAGACGAACTCTGTTTAAGGACGTATGAAAGGCAAGCTTTTAGAAGGATTCATCTTACACCAGCTTCAAGACCAAAGTGACATTGGTTCTAGGGGGAAAAACCTCTTCAGAAGGTTTGAAGGATGCTTTGGTTTACACTTTCTATCGAAAGGCCTAACTTCATTTTCAAAGCTGTACGAAGTGTTAAGAGCCTTCTTACATCAGGACGGGTAACATCAGATGAGAGGACTCTGCCTCTCTGTCTTGATAGGGAACTTCATCTCAACCTCTTGGACAAGGGAAACGCAGCCTAAATAACTATAGATTCATTCTTGCCTGGCTAAATTCCCATCTCTCACAACAGTTACATGTGAAAAAAGAAAGCCCTCCTCGCAGGCAACACAGAGGTCATAAAGCATGAACTGAGATGCCAACAGTTACAAACATTACAGTTGTGCTCCTGTTCTTTTGCTGGCTCTCAAACACCAAAAACAGTATACAGCCCTAGTTTTAGCTTACCACCCCTCCCTCTGTTATCCCACCTTGCTGTTCCCTTCCAAAACAAATCATCTTATTTTTCCACAACACTCTGATCAATAAAACATTTATGGACATCTTCAACAGAATCTCTTGCTAATATTCTGTTTATGGCATGTTTCATGTTGAAGTTACACCGATACTGAAGAAAACACTCAAAAACTTCAGAAACCATTGGACAAATAAAAAATTCCTCTAGTTCAACCTCCTGCTCAAAGCCGGGTTAGCTATGAGGTCAAACCAAGTTGCCCTGGGCTTTATCCAGTCAGGTCTTGAAAACATCTACATTTGGAGACTACACAGCCTCTCCAAGCAACCTGTCCCTACAGTTAATGCTTCTTCAATCTTTATACTCAAGATCAGAGCACGAACAAAGTTTTCAGGTTATAATTACCATTTCAAGAGATTGCACAAGTGACGTTACTGGTTGCTGACGGGCAGGGGCAAGAACAGAGTCAGCAGGTCTTGAAGACTGATGTGCAACAGTCTGAGTGCTGGCCACAGTTTCAGAAGATCCGGATCTGTGGATGTGATTTGTCTCATTCAGTCTGCTACTTCTCTCTCCAGCAATTAAGTCTCTGATTTTACGTAGCTGCTCAATCGAAGCTTCCTTAGGGAAAACCAGGTGAGTTTCTCCCTGAAATTTAGACAAATTAATTCAGCAGTTAATGCAGGTCTAAGCTAATCAGCAGTTTGTATCTACAGCTAACAGCTGTATCATCTACTGGAAGTTAGCACGCTAAGGCTTGGCAGGATTCAGATTATGTCCCTTACAGCAGAAGCTTGTAGGTCCCTCACAGCAGAAGCTATTAGATCAAGAACCTACAGTCAGTGTAGAGGAAAGGGGCTCACAACAACATGCTTTTGTTAGTAACTTACTTTGCAGAGCCACATGCGGACAATGCAAATATGGTTTGGCAGAGAAAGAAGCAGCAACAGAAATGAACAACAAATGCTCAGTTCTCACAGTATAGCCCTGAAATGCTAGGCAACCTGGAAGGATAGCCAGTGTTGGCGGAAGAAGCCTCTAGAATGGCATCTGCTGGGAATTCTCTTCTATACCGGTATCTTTTAGGTTTTATAAGTTTTGAGATAGGAATTATTATTCTTATTTATACCTGTACCTAGATTGATTTCTGGGTTCCTACTTTTGATTGTAACATGATTACTGGTAGCATAACCATAATTCGTAATTATGACAGAAGCAAATATCAGCGTACTTAACACAAAGAAATAGTTTGCTAAAAACATGAACATCCTGAAATAGTGATACTTCAACAGTTTCAGTTTCTACCACTGCAGTACTTCTACTCATTAAACCAAGTAATTTGTTTATCCACAGTTACCTTAGGTCACCTATCATTGCAGATGCAGTGCTTCACTTTAACACTTAGAAATCACCACAAGACCAACTGGAATGTATCAATCCAGCCGAAGAGTCCTCATTTTTTAATTGAGAAAAGTTGGCTTACCAAGCAGAGACAAAAGAAGGAACAAGTTCAGTTATCGCAGTTGGGAGAGAAGTTTGTGAGCTCCAGCATCAATTGACATAATAACCATAAGACTGAGCCAACATGCTCTTAAAGATCTGACAGAAGTGGGAATAGCACTTTATAACATGTTTAAAATGACTACGGTATTACTGCTCAAGTGCTTCACTAGCTACATTGACTATCTCTTGGCTAAAATGCATCATTAAAAGTCATCTCCTAAGCACCAGCATGAGAATAAGTCTGCAGACTGTTTCTCCCTCTACAAACACCATTTCTTTCAGCACGATTTTTTTTTTTAATTCAGACAATTATGCTAATTAACTTTACCCAAAGAGAAGGCAGAGGTCTTATGACAGCGGGACCTAAATAACATGAGGTGTGTACCCATACAGAAGCATGGCATCAAAAAGACAAATTAAAGCAAAGTTAGAGCAAGAGCTTTGCACCACAAAACAAGAGCTGGGTTTTCACCCCAGCTCTCCTGTAATTACAAAAGCTGCTTCTAGCTTAACAAGCTTTAGCAGTTTAAGTTACAGCAAGAGAGTGACCATTTCAGGACACAAGCAATCTTCAAAATACATCTTTCTGACTGCAACAGAATCCAGATTCACTCAAGACTATCTCAGGATACAGTTTCATAACTGTTTGAAATGGGTAAATGGCCCACCCTCCCACTACTTCAATAGTCTGTTGCCCTCCACTGTAGTCATGACAACACTAGTACTTCTGCAGCTGCACTGTGAATTGGATGAAAAACAGTTCTTTTTTTTGTTTTGGAGGATTAATTTTTAATCAGATCAGCTTCCCTTATCTAACTCACTATGGGCCTACACAAGCAGCAGAAGAGCAGGACTTTTTTTTGCCCCCCTTCCAAAGGACGGTTTCAATGCACAGATTTACAATACGGAAACTATTGTCTCACGATGCAGTCTGATGTCCACCTAACAGTGAGCTGCTACTAAGAGAAGGAGTTTTCAACCAGTTTCCCACCATTTCCTTTGTGCCAGCACGGATATGTATCTGGTCATTACGTGAACTAGCAGGGTGCCTGAACAGCGGAAAAACAATCTTATCACAGATCAGCTTAGCTCTAGCTCCACTAGATTTCTGAAGTAGCTTCATCTACATTTTCTGTTGGTTAACTGGAGATATTTGCAAACAAGTCTTGAAGAAAATTAAGACAATAGCAGCTGGCTTAAGATCTAATACCTTGTGACTGGGAAAGGATAAAAAAATTCCAATTCTAAATTTTAGTGTGTAAACTGATGAAGACATCAGAAATATCTAAATTATACTCACCTCTTGAAACCCCATCTCAAATAAACATTCAACTGCTCCTCTGACAGGCAACAGCCTCGTGGAAAATGCTGGATTTCCAATCCGAATTAATCTATATTTTTCTTCATAAGGATTCCTGAAGAAATTGAAAGTTTTAATTATGTTTGCAAATTAAGTAAACACTTAAAAGCTGGGCAACTATACTAAGCAGCATTAGTCATTCACAAGAGATTTTTTAAAAAGTTTAGTTTCATTCACACCATGTAGGCAGAATGCAAAACCTATCCAAAACTTTGACTTTTTCATGTCCTTCTGCATTTAAGAGCTACAAAATCTGTTCTAAATTTTAGTTTGCAACTTAAGTTCATAAATATGTGTTTTGTAGTCCTAGCCAGCATGGCTTAACCTGCAGAGCCACTTAGACACAACTTCAGGTCCCCCTCCACTGGTAGCATTCTAATTTAACTCCTCAGCTCCATGCTGCATGGTTTTAGGCCCACTACAGAAGCTATGCTAAAATTCCTCGTACATGGGTTACACTACTGTGGTCTCTTCGCTTCTTGAAGACCTATGTCTCAGTTCCCCGTTCCTCTTTCAACTCCTCTAAACCTTCTTCTTTTGCCTCTTTCTTTAAAAGGAGTCAGCCCAGGACCCACTATCCTCTGTCACACAGCACAGTTCTTGCAAGTGGTTGACAAACCAGATATAGTCAGGGAGTGGCAGCTCATACATCTTGACTTGCTCGAAGACATAGGGGACGATCGCACACGTCGGTGCGTGCGCATACCCTACACAGCCACTTTGCAAAAATTCAACTACAATTAAGTCTTGATATTAATCTTACTAAATCAGAAGAGAAAGGCAACAGAAAAATCAAGTTACTTATTTAGCACTAGTTGTTATGCAACTTTTAGGGGCTTAAGCACTTGCGGAACCAGGGCCGACACGGGGTTTTATGTTTAACAGGAAAAGCAAGCCCTCAAAACAGACGAGCCAGCAATAAATAAATAGAAATCCGAGCCACTACACAGTCACGAGAAAAGTAACCTTACTTTTAAATAATGACAACAAGAAACAGGATGCTTTCGAACTTCGATGTCGCATAACAAAACGGAATCGCACGGCTCATCTCCGAGAGGGCCTGCCCGCAGGCCCAGCCGCAAACCGCCGCGTGCGAGCGGCCGGCGGCAAAGCTCCCGCCCGGCCTCTGCCCGCGGGGCCGACAGCCCCCCTCGGCACCCGAGTCACGGCCCGCAACCGGGGCAGCCGAGCCCCTCGGGCGCCGTCCGCACCGCCCACGGCCCGTAAGGGGCACCCGCGGCCGCTGCCCTCAGGACGCGGCGGCGAGAAGCCCCGCCAGCGGCTCCCCGCGAGAGGGGCGGGCGAAGCGCGGGCACCGCGGGGGCTGAAGCGGTCGGTAGCCGGGGCGCGGAAGCGGCCGGGACGGCAGGTCACCCCGCGGCAATGCCCGCCGCCCGGCCACAGGCCCGCGCACCGTGCCCGGGCCGGCCGCGACAGGGCGGCGACGCAGGGAGGGGTACGCGGCTGCCGGGGCGCTTCCCGCCGCGCCCCGCTCACCGGAGGATGTTGTCCGCGTAGGTGAGGAGCAGCCGCGAGGCCTCGAGGAAGATCTCCCGCCCGTTCTGGCAAAGCTCGCTCACGGCGGGGGAGACCGGCGGGGAAGAGAGGCCCACGGCGGCCGCCATCGCGCCGCCCAGGCACGCGCCCTCCTCCCCTACCCCGGCCGGGCAGCGCCGCCCGCACCCTGAGCCGCGCCAGGAGCGCGCCCAGCGCGCATGCGCACGCGGAGCGCTGAGGTCGCCGCCCTCAGGCCCTGCTCCCACGGCCGGCGGGGCCTTAAAGGCCCGGAGCGGGGTACGCGTACCCCGGCCCCCGGCCGCGCTGCCACGCCTGAAATCGGCGATGTTACAGGAGCTGCCACACTTCTTTACCCTGACCGTTTTAGCCGCGTTGGGATGGATACCCTGACCGGCTTGCGCGGCCGGGCGTCCTGGTGACGCGAGGGCCCTCGGGAGCCCCCTCGGCCGGCGTTGCGACGGCGCGTGAGCGCCCTCTCGTACCGGCCCCGCGGCTCGCGCTCCTTGTCGGTGCCGCGCTTCCCGCCTTACCGAGGGAACACAGACGGGAATGTTCCCGCAGCCGCTCGCCCCCGCCCTGGCGCCTTGTCCAGCCCTGCCCAAAGTCTGTGCAAGCAGCGGAGGAGAACGCCTAGCTCTGGCTCGGCTTTCTCCGGACGTCTGGTTTGTGCTATCAGCCAGAGAACTGCCGCCAGGGGTCTTCGGCAAAAAGGTCTGTGGGGCTTTGCTTTCCTAAGAATGCAAGATTTTTAAAGTTCCAAGTAAAAGAGGTCTTTATTTAAAATTGTGATTATTAGTTGACATTACGCTCTATTGCCGCTGCCTCAGACAGGTCACCCTGCCCAGCTTCTATGATTTTTTGAGAAGATAGTACCTATCCCTTACAAACGCTGAGCATTAACCCAGGTTAATCCACTTCTACTGAGACTATGGTTATTATTCCTCCTAGCATAGTTTCCAAGTCAGTAATTCAGCCCTCAAACTAATGGAACTGTTTTTTGATTTAAGATGATGCCATGTTCCTTGGCTGCTGCTTCAACTTTTAACTTCCTTTCCATGTTCATCATATAAGCTTAGTGCTGGTCACCCTCTTAGTGTTGGTCACCCTCTCTCACATTTAAAGATTAACTATATTGCTGTATGTGCAACATAAGTACATAATTCATATAGGTATAGCATTTGTAAATAATGCTTTCAAAGTGCTTGTAGCAAAGCGGTGTGAAAAAAAAAAAGAAAACCAAGCACCATCTTCCAAGAAATTACTAACACCTTAAATGTTCAAGGAACATTATTTCCAAAAGGAAATTAAGTACAGGCTCTTCATCAAAAAAAATCTGCAGAACTGTTTATTTTTTCTTAAATATTGCATTTCCCTCCTTTAGGCATCTGGGTTTTTAGCTTTTTTTTCCTTTTTCCTGCAGTAAGTGCTTCAAGTCTTTGTTGATGAGACTTTGGCATGCATTTTATGCTCTGCCATAATAGCTCCTGGACAGAAGTATGGTGCCACTGTCTTTCTCAAGTAAAAACTTCGTTGTTCCTCCATGTCATCTCAGGCATAGCTAGCAGCTTGGGTGTCAGTTCAGATCATGCACTATGGTTTCTGCATCTGGAAGCAGCAGTAACAGTTTGCTTTTGTGTACTGGTGCTGTTGGCGTACTTGTACATGTATTTGCAAGCCACTCCTGTAAATCACTGATCAGCTTGTCTTTGTTTACCTCCGTCTTCCCTACTGGTACTACAGCCCGTATGTGGAGGAGCACGCTTCCTCCAGGAATGCGACAGCAAAGTGGAGAGCTGGTGAAGGATGGGGATCTGAGGGGTGGAAAGAGCACAATGGGGATCAGCTGGGGGCTGGGACTGGAGCAAGGGAACAAAGCACAAGCAGGAAAACTGCGCGAAGAAATTCGTTAAGGTGGAATAAAACATGCGCCTTGGAAGGGGAGCTCCTCTTGCACGCCTGTGTCATGGCCTTGTATTACATGGGCACGTAATGTTCACGCAGGCATTTTGACATTCTCGGTGCTCGGTGCAGTATGTGTGCAGCACGAGGTTTCCCTGGTGGCTGATGCGTTACCCTGATACCATAAAAGCAGGTCAAAGAACTCTCTTAAGACTCATTTTGGGGTTTTAGAAAGCAGGCATCCTGTACTGCAGCGCTGGGTGCACATGCGAATAGTTGCGCAAAGACGAGTGCACCTGCTGTTCCAAATCGCGCAGGTTATATAGTGTTCAAGTTATGCACATTCACTGGATTTCGAGAAATCATTTGCATATTCATGACATTCCCCATAACTAATATACATATGCTAATGCCCTTCGCACACGTGTCACGAAACGCATTGGTGGTCCTTCCGGGGTCTCTGGCGGCCATCCAGTCTTCCTCGTTGCGTCCGCCGGTTGACCCCAGTGCTCACGCGTGCTCACAAAAGTCTTTTAGGGGCGTCGCGAGACTGCGTGGGCCTTGTGCGGATTTGTTCTGCTTTGTGACCTTGTTCTTGTTTCTGTTACCTGTAAAAGCCGGCCAGCAGGCCTCAGACTGTCTTATTTATTACCTCTTTATCTCCAAACCCCCGTTTTCTCTGCAAGAGCGCTAACCTTCAGCTGTGTCCGTGCATTCCAACCAATTTTTTGAACGAAGCCATTAGCGAGACGTTTTAGCTTACAACCCCCTTGCGTATTATTCCATTGAGACCGTGGGTTCGTGTGGGGATTTTAGCTTTTTTTACTCTTCCTTTGCGCATTTTCAATGCGTGGTTTGCGGGAGGGAGGCGACTTCCACTTCGCAGCGTAGTTCGGCAGCCACGCCCCGGGCCCGCCTGCACCGCCGACC
>VZSC01012441.1:151822-167773 GCA_013398225.1 Steatornis caripensis | reverse complement strand
CGATCTGGCCGAGCGGGAAGGGCGCCCCACCGCCGGCGAGGCCGCGGGAGAGGCTCCCCCTAGCGGGGCGGGACAGCCATGGCGGCGCCGTGGGGCGCCGTGGGCG
Organism: Steatornis caripensis; assembly: GCA_013398225.1. NCBI lineage: Eukaryota > Metazoa > Chordata > Aves > Caprimulgiformes > Steatornithidae > Steatornis > Steatornis caripensis. Next base: position 167,667 of record VZSC01012441.1, on the reverse strand, counting down.
TTCGCTGAGGTTTTAACCCCTGGTTTAAGCATTAAAAGTAGTTAAAGCCCTTTAACCACCCGGTGACCCGTATCTCTTGTTCCCGGGGAGAAAACAACGAGATGCTGCTCGTTTTTCTGTGCGGCGTGCGCAGTAGGCAGCGCTGCGCTGCGCTTCTTGGGCCGGACCAGGCCTCCCAGTGGATTTCCACCGGCGGAGGGCACTGCCTCGAAGGCCTCCGCGTTTGACTCCCCACTTTTTTTATGAAGTGCAGGCCGAGTGGCTCAAAACAAAGTGACAAGTTTGGGTCAGGATTTAAAGTAGCCTGCTTTAAAAAACCCAGCTGCATCAGTAAGCGCTGTTTTTAACTTTTCATTTTTTAGTGGCGCTGCTGTGTACCTGTGCTCCCTGTATTTTCCCAAAGACCTGGCGATGCCATGGGGCCCTTGTTCTGACGCTAAAAGCCCACAGCCGTCGGTGCCTGTGTCGTAGGTGTTAGCGGAGCTGTGCGTCGGCCGCTGCCCTGCCCGGGCACATGCGATCAACAAAGATGATGAGTGGACTGGAGCATCTCTCTTATGAGGGAAGGGTGAGACTTGGGTCTGTTCAGCCTGGAGAAGAGAAGGCTGAGAGGACATCTGATCAATGCTTATCAGTATCTAAAGGGCCGGTGTCAAGAGGATGGGGCCAGACTCTTTTCGGTAGTGCCCAGTGACAGGACGAGGGGCAATGGGCACAAAATGGAACACAGGCAGTTCCACCTGAATATGAGGAGGAACTTCTTTACTGTGAGGGTGACAGAGCCCTGGCACAGGCTGCCCAGGGAGGCTGTGGCGTCTCCTTCTCTGGAGATATTCAAAACCCACCTGGATGTGTTCCTGTGCACCCTGCTCTAGCGGCACCTGCTTTAGCAGGGGAGTTGGGCTGGATGATCTCCAGAGGGCCCTTCCAACCCCCATCATTCTGTGATTCTGATATTCTGCGATCAGACCAGCCCCTGGCCTGGCAGTCGCCAAGGCAAGGGAGAGGGGCTATGGCAAGTGCTGCAGCCTTGCTGGTGCTGCGCACGCCGCCCTCTTCCTGCCTGAAGTGCTTGTGCATGGCAGAAGTGTGCCGCTGTCACTTGATGCGCCTCACGGATGGGTGAGGTCAGGTGGTGTTACGCCAAGGTGGTGGTGCGGTACATCTTGCTCAAATGCACTTGGGGTACTGTCCCCTGATGGTCTAAATACCCCAAGGCTGACAAAGGGTAGGTGGAGGTAGAAAGGTGAGGAGTCTTGTCCAAGATGTGTGATTCCCTTGGTGCCAGAACCAGGAAAAGTTTCTTGGCTCCTTCGGTTCTGAGTTGTCTAGACCGTTCTGCCTGACACGAAGGGTGAGATGACGACATCCTTAACATAGTAATGGTAGGACATACACTTTCAGATGAACACATGCTTTCTCCCTTAGTAGAATGAAGGTGTTGCTGCTCATTGTTGATACTTCCAGCCAGCTGGTGGTTAAAGCCCCGGGGGGGAGTTTCACAGTAGAGCAAGAGAGTGCCTTGCAGTCCGCAGTGGTGCAAAGTCATATTCATTAGCAGCTTAAGCTAGAAGAGCCCACTAGAAGCATTCACAAAGTGAATGTGTTTCTGTGCATACTAATCCTGATTACAGATACGGAAACTATATCCTTTTCTGCAGAGTTGAAAACAGGCTTTCATGTTAAAAGCAGGTTATCAAGTTAGCGTACTTTGAATGTTTTTCACATTGGCTGCTTTATTGATATGTTTATGTCTTTTTTTTTCCCTCCTTACAGGTATGTGCTTGAAGTGATTAATTTCCACCATGCTCTCACAGCGCTCACGGGATCTGTTAAAGATTGCAAATCTTCATCTCTGGGGTCTGAATTTGAATCTGTGTTTACAAAACCACAGAAGAGCTTTCAGCAAGTCACTGCCTGCATGTCGAAGGAAAGTGGTTGTTACAGGTATTGGCTTAGTGTCCCCTCTTGGTGTGGGGACTCAGTTTGTGTGGAAGAGCCTTCTCCAAGGAGACAGTGGGATCACATCGCTAGATGGGGAAGAATATGCAGGTGTCCCATGTAAAGTGGCTGCTTGTGTGCCAAGGGGAAACGAGGAGGGTCAGTTCAGTGAAGAAAGCTTCGTGTCAAAGTCAGAGATCAAATCCATGAGTTCTGCCACCGTGATGGCCATCGGTGCAGCAGATCTAGCAATGAAGGACTCGGGCTGGTCTCCCCAGTCTGAACAGGATCACTTAAGTGCCGGTGTGGCAATTGGGATGGGAATGGTTCCGCTGGAAGAGATCTCTGATACAGCTGCTTTATTTAAAACAAAGGGTTATAACAAGGTCAGCCCATTCTTTGTCCCAAAGATTTTAGTCAATATGGCAGCAGGCCATATCAGTATTAAATACCAACTGAAAGGGCCGAATCATGCTGTGTCAACCGCTTGTACCACAGGCGCACATGCTGTTGGAGACTCTTTTAGATTTATTGCCGCTGGTGATGCTGATGTCATGTTGGCTGGAGGGACTGAGGCTTGCATCAGTCCTTTGTCCTTGGCTGGATTTGCAAGAGCTCGGGCTCTCAGCACAAGTTTTAACTCAAGCCCTAAAATGGCATGTCGACCGTTTGATTCACGGAGAGAAGGGTTTGTAATGGGAGAGGGTGCTGCTGTGCTGGTCTTGGAAGAGTACGGACACGCTGTGCAAAGAGGTGCTAGGATCTATGCAGAAGTTTTAGGTTACGGACTGTCTGGTGATGCTTGCCACATAACAGCACCTAATCCAGAGGGAGATGGCGCATTCAGGTAAGAACTATATGTTGATTATGATGGCTACTTCATATGTTGATTATAGTGGGTACGTTTGTTTCTGTTATTGTACACTCTTCCTAGAAGAATTAATTGAATTAATGTTCCAAAAGCCTGAAAACTTAATCTGAAAAATGAAAGAGGTTCTGGTAAGGTTTTGCCCCAGTTTTCTTTTTTTTTAATAATGAGGTGAAGGCCAGTTCTTGCTAGAGTCAGCCTTTTTGCATAGTTACAAAAATTTTCTCCATGTGCGAGTATTTTGCATTTGGTGCCTACAGCTGTTCACACAAATTAGTCTCAATGGAAACCTCATTTTTAAGATTTTTGTGTCATAGAGCATAGATGATAAAACCTTTTCAGGTTCTCCTTCACCTTTTGTCCACAGAGAAGAGAGACCTCACTGCAGAAGCAGGTCACTTCATTTGTTGTGGTCTGAAAGGGGAATAGCATTCCTAAAGAAAACCCAAGTGATGAAAGCTGTAGAGCACTTGGAGGATCTAGTTTGTTAGAATAATTACCGTACATGTAATTAGCATTAATTGTGGCTCTTATTTAGGAAAGACTTCAGCTTTTCATAGGAAAAGTATTCAGATCATATGCTGGTGCTAGAATCATGTTTAAATACTTTGTTCTGATGCAGCTAAGAGTGTTGGTGGAGAGGCATAGCAGAAATACACTTTAGTATTGTTTAGTGAGATGGTAAAGCTTACTGTTCTTAATCTCATCAAAAATAGTTCACAAGTAGATGATATTCATCTAATCATTACCATTGACCTAATTGTCAGTTAAATTACATGTGTAAATTTGTGAGCTTTGTGTAGTCTGAGTGCTATTGCTGACACTGGAATCTTTAGTAAAGATTCAGTTTGCGTTATTCTGAATGTATTGAATATTTAATAACAAAATTCAATATATCACTGCACAAATAGATCAGACTTCTGCATGGTATTGTAAAGCTGTGTTTGCATCTTTATTGGGTTAACAGATTTTTCAAGAAGTGTAATATACCAGGTTTCCCACTATGCTATTTGATTCATATTTAATTGTTCTGCAGACTTAGGTATGAGTTGAGTAGTCAGGAGTGTCTTATCTCAGATTTTCAGACTTGTTTTACCCTTGAGATGATATGGCAATATATTGTAACAGAGTTTTTGTATATTTTATGATTGTAGTAGCATTTAAATGAAACTCACAGTGGGAAGTAATTGAAAATTAATCTTGGTATCTCCAAAATGTTGAGCGTTTCCACCCTTGAGATGAGATAATGCATTTTAATTCAGTCTTCAAACCAGTATTTCGTTACTGCAGTGGTGTATGGATTAAATCTGAATTGTATATGCTTCTCTTACTTTTCTGTAGGAATTTTATTTCCCACATCAAAAAATTCCAGGGGAATATTTTTTTTGTCATTTTCTAATAACTACTAGAGTTGGAGAATAATACATACGTTGGAATAAACCTGCAGAAAAGCAGAGGCAAAGCCAGACTTAGAAGTGTGGATGTGAAGTGTGTTCTGCACAATTAATCTGTTATCTCCTTAAGTAAATATGTTCCTTGCAGCTGACATATTTAGCTAAATTAATGTATCTTTTTCCCTCATGGTTTATCAGTAATCTTTTTTGCCTGAATGTCGGCTCAACTATCTAGTGACAGTGCGCATCAGTGGCTTCCAACCTAAGCTAAGCTGGATGCTTCTGAGTGCAGAAGGCTGTACTGGAGACTTTTAAATTTGTCCAGCAGCCCGTGCTATCTTTTTTTTGAGCTTCGTTTTATTTACTTATTTTTCTTAAATTTCATCTTTTGCTCAGAGATACTTTGTTAAGCTGTGTGTGCAAGGAGAGATGTGTGGTTTTTCTCCTACTTTCTGTGGGAAATCTGTGAGAAAATCACACTGTGGAGCTGTATTGATCCTTCTGTGGTATTCATAACAAAGCATGTTTTACAGAGGCAGTCACCGTCCACAGGTCATCGGGAGTCGGAATGGAACATACCATGACAGAGTAGAAGAGTGTGACTTTAAGTAAATTTCATTTTATGTACAGGAATTTGTGCTGTCTCCTTGACATCTTCTAGCCTCTGGAAAGCATGCAAAGGAAGCTCATGAGGAGGATGACTGCAGAATTTTTCTTTCATTTCCCAATACTTTTGTTTGATAGAGCATTTTTTTCCATAATTCTCTTCTGCTGTAAATATGAAGGGAAATAAAATGTAAAAACTAGGAAATCTTCTTTTCACTTACAATGGGATGGGGATTTCTTGGACCATTGTACTGAATGTTACATTAATGCGTTGCAGCACTAGAGAAACTTCAGTGGAGGGAACCTAAATTTTTGTAATAATTTTAGGAAGTTATTTCTCGAATGTTTTCAATTTTTGCATTGAAAGAGTCTTTGATATATTAATGTAGTTTGTGGAGATTGCTTGTTATATCTTCTTTCTTTGTCTTTGTATTTTTCCCAGTTGTGGAATTTTTAGCAGGAAGTCTGTTTTTATTGTGGGTCTCACCATTACTGTCTTTCTGGTGTGGCTAAATGTCGATGCTATCAGTTAGATGAATCCATCTCTTGTCATTTACATCTCTGGTGAAGTATGTCATGCAGATTTTCACATTTGATAAACATTTTAAAACACCCTGTACTTTTGCTTTTTCGTTGGTATATGTGTGTTAGTGAGGAAAATAAATGGGAAATTCAGCATTCTGTCTTCTTTTTTCCTTAGGTGTATGTCTGCAGCAATAAAAGATTCTGGGATCAAACCTGAAGACGTAACATATGTCAATGCACACGCAACTTCTACACCTCTAGGAGATGCTGCTGAGAATCAGGCAATCAAGAGACTTTTTAAAGATCACTCATGTAATATTGCAGTTTCCTCAACAAAAGGAGCAACGGGACATCTCTTGGGGGCTGCAGGAGCTATTGAAGCAGCTTTTACTGCGCTGTCCTGTTACCATGGAATTTTGCCACCTACTCTAAACTTAGAGAAAACAGAGGCAGAGTTTGATCTCAATTATGTTCCTTTAAAAGCTCAGGAGTGGAAAACTGAAAGACGGCGTATAGCACTCACAAATTCATTTGGCTTTGGTGGTACTAATGCAACTTTGTGCTTTGCAAGTGTTTAACTTACGCTGCGCATGTTGTGGAAAGTGGCACTGACAAAGAATTTTTTGTACTGCCACCCTTGGTGTGTACCGTGATCTTTTCTCAGGTTTGAGAATTGCTCATTTGATGTGTAAGAACTTTATTCACCCTAGAATTCACATCAGTAATTATTTTAGAAAGAGGAAGTTTCTTTTACTCATTTTAATAAAAATAAATCAAAGACCCATTCTTTATGTGGTAAATAAGTTTTTGTTCTTGACTAGAAGAGGAGACATTGATCATTCTGTGTTTTAACTTCATTAGAATAGATTTTTCATACACATGTGACACAGAAATTGCTTGGAAACATGTATGCAGGAGCGAGGCTGGCTAGCAAGTTAGGACTCTGCAGTTGTGACTTGATGACTGACTGTGTGATGATACAAGGTTTATGACTAAGCTCCCCTTTTTTACCCGTTCTATTTATAATTCTGCCTTTTTCCTCATCGTAAGTTGTTTCAAATGTCATAGACTTACACACGTTGTTCCACACAGATGACACTTAGGAGGCAATAATATAGGAGTTAATAAGATTTCTGACAGTGGTTCATTTTCTTTTCAGCTTTATTGATTTCCATATATTGTGTTACCCCATTAGCCATGGTGAGGAGCAGTAATACTGAAGTATGCATACATATATGGCCTATACATCTTCCATGTGGCACAGGCATAGAATTAGTAGGCAAAAACCTGTTTTGTTCTGAAATTTTAGACAAGAATAGCAAGGTAGGTATTCAAGTACAGTATTGAAGATTTAAAAAATAGTTACACAGAAAGGAAGAAGACTCATGAAACCGCTAGTTATTCTGCCAAAATGGAAAAATGGAACTAGCCAAACTTGGAAGAACAAGGAATCTTTTAGCAAAAAAAAAAAAAAAGCGCATGGAAGAAATAAATCCTGGTCTTGTATGGATGAGAAAGGGGAAGAAAGAGAATAGGAAAATGAAATTATACCTAAAGCTGGTATATTGATGGTGGTTTAGGTTGACTCTTGCAAAGAACCAGTAAAGGACTTTGGCTGTGCTCTTTGGCACCGGTCAGCACATTAGCCAAGTCATGCCTGGATTGATAGCGCAGATGTGAGAGAAGTCAGATGTCCCTGTTGGTGGGTTAGTTGATTAAAAGACTTTTCATTAGTGCTCTTTTTGAAAATGTCGGTCTTAGCCTTTGACCTGTGCAAGTGGAGGCAAAGTACCTCACTGAATTTAAAGGACGTACAAAGTAGCTATACTATAAGTAGATTTCATTCGGGAAAGAGATTACTAATGGGCTGTCATGAGGCTTAGCAGTACGCTAAAACCTCATTATTTATACAAATGGTCTGAATGGTGATATGGGACAGCATAATTTTTGCATTTGCTGTCTTTACTGAATAGAAAGTAAAGAGAATTATGAGAAAAACGCTGTTGGAGAATGATTAAGACTCTTTCAGAAGCTGAGCTCGTACAGAACAATGCAGTCCAGAACAGATTAATGAGTAATAAGCCTGAAAGTAAAATAATACATTACCAAAGGGAAAATGTAAGAGCAAAGTAGAGAGAGTATGGGAATTTGCTCTTGGGAAAAATACCTACAAACCTCTTAGCTTGTGATAATAGTAGCAATACGATGAATGAGGATCTGGATTGCATGCAATATAAAAGGCAGAATATAAAATTCAGCATTACTCTGAAAATTATATGCAAAAATGAATTAATTTAAAGAATTCAGCCTTGAGGAGAGAGCTAGCAGCAGGCTTGGGAATTGCAGGCAATCATCCAGTGAGTTTCTTCTGGAGATAATATTGTTTCAGGTAGTTGTAATCTAGAGTGGAATATGAGAAGGCTTGATAGTGTTGCATTATTGCGGACCTGAAGTGCAGTCTGACTAAACTCACCCAATCTTGTGACATAGCTGCAGACCTGTAATTAATATTGTGACAGATAGATAACACTTCCCTTTCCTTCTGATAGCAGAGATCGTGGCCCCAGGAGCATTGGGTGTGGACTCTTGTGTACCAACCATGAAAAGACCAATTATACTGTCACACAGAAAAATAAAACAGAAACTGAAATAATTAAAAGATCTTTCTCCCCGCTTCAGCCCATCGCAATTTAATAATCTGCTGCAGGTAACCTTTAAACCATGAAAGCATTGTGACAATAGTTATTTTATGTGGGTTTGATTATGGATAATTTTTAAGAGGCCTGGATGCAGTAGTAAATAGCATGCCCTGTAGGGAATTAAGATTTTTTAAAAAATTAGTAGAGCCAAAGTTTAACCCATGTCTATTTTAATTTTGTTTGTATAGGTTTCGTTTTTATGTGTTTGTTTGGAGTCATCTCTTTTATCACATATCCCACTGAGCTAATTACTGCTTTATTGTGGTAGCTGCAAACGTAAAAGGAAACTAGATCTTTCTCTGTTGCTAAACTATTAAGCGGGCAAATTGACCAACATATTAAAACAGAATGCTTTCCCTTAAAATGCTCCCTTCATCTTAATAATTGAGAGATGCGATGGTCCAGAGTTTGGATTAAAAAACTTAATATCTAGACTCGTAACCTTGGGGTTAGTTACAGTCTGATAAGCAAAGCCTGGAAATGCTGGTAGAGTGTTTATTTTGAAGCCTGCTTCTGAAGTGGTGCAACACACTTTTGAGAGCCAAATGCTCCAGGCAGGATCACAGAGTGGCCAAGGCTGGAAAGCAGCTCTGGAGATTGCCTAGTTGAGCACCGCTACTTAAAGCAAGGCCATCTGGAGCAGGTTGCTCAGGACCATGTTCAGCTGGGTTTTGAGTATCTTCAAGGATGGAGACTCCACAACCTCTCTGGGCAACCTGTGCCAGTGCTTGGTCGCACTCACTGTAAGAAGTTTCTTACATTTAAATGGAATTTCATGTTTTTACATTTGTGCACATTGTCTCTTATCCATTCACTGGACACTACTGAGAAGAGTCTGACTCCCTCTTCTTCATTCTCCACATGAGATATTTATACCCATTGATAACATGCCCTTGCCCTGGAGCCTTCTCTTCTCCAGGCAGAACACTCCCAGCTCTCCCATCCTCTTCTTGTGTGTCAGATGCTCCAGTACCTTCATCATCTTTGTGGCCCTTCACTGGACTTGCTCCAGTATGTCCGTATTTCTCATGTACTTGGGAGCCCAGGACTGAAGCCAGCACTGCAGATGTGTCTCAACAGTGCTTACTAGAAAGAAGGATCATATCCCCTGACCTGCTGCCGATGCTTTTCCTAATGCAGCCCACGATGCTTTTGACCTTCTTTGCTGCAAGGGCAGCTGGTTCATCAGGATCACCAGGTCTTTTTCTGCCAAGCTACATTCCAGGTGGTTATCCTGAGGGGGAATGGTGCATGGGGTTATCCCTCTGCAGGTGCCGGACTTGGCATTTACCTTTGTTGAACTCCATGAGATTCCTGTCAGCCCATTTCTCCAGCCTGTCCAGGTCCCTCTGGATGGCAGCACACCCACCTGGTGTATCAACTGCTCCTCCCAGTTTTGTATCATCAGCCAACTTGCTGAAGACTTGATCCCATCGTCTAGGTGATTAATGAAGATGTTAAACAGTACTGGTCTCTGAGGTACTCCATGAGTGTCTGGCCTCCAGCTTGACTTCATGCCACTGATCACAGTCCTTTAAACATGGCAGTTCAGCCAGTTTTCAGACCACTTCACTGTCTACTTACCTAGTCTGCACTTCATCAGTTTGTCAAGAGCGGTGTCATGGGAAACTGTATCAAAAGCATTGAAATTGTGATGCTTTTTAGCAATCCAACTGATGTTAAAAGAAACATCTACCTGAATATACGTATCCCTTCAACAAAAAACTGCAGAATGTGATATCCCTGGCTGCTGCTGATAATCACGTCAGGTTTCCTTGTTGAAATGTGCATTGAGACTAAGAACGCAAATGTCATTTGAGAAATCTCAGTCCCAGTAATTTACTCATCGGTGAGGTGGAAGCCAGGTAAAAATAGATTATTTAAAATACTGTTTTGATTTGAACCAAAGATTTTTACTTAAACTAATCTTTTTAGGAATAAATGCATATGAAACAAAAATTGGAGTTATGACAACTTACATGAACTCACTTATTTAAAGGAATGTAATAAAAAGTTGTGTTATAAAAGAATGCGAGCAGCATATGTTTGCTGAAATCTTACAAAAGTCAAGCCACTGCTCAGGGTTAATTACTGTCTGTCTCTAGAAACAGTTTGTTAAAGTGATAAACCTTGTTTCATTTTGGACTTGTATAGCCTATTCTGCAATTGTAGAGAGAATATATTCGTCATTTCAGTTTACTCAGGTTAGTTTAGTTCTGTGTGCCTAATTTTTTTTCTTAGGCATACAACACATCTTTTACTGATGAAAGAATTTATGAAATAATGTATTGTCAGTTCCTAAATGATTTCACATTAACATCCAGTTAAAGCTTGAAAGAAGTCCCGAGCAAAAGGTTTTCTTTTCAGAAAAATAATAAAAATTAATAATAAAAGTATACTAAACTGTAATTATTTCAAGGCATCTATAGCATTCTTTTGAACAAAAAGCTAACTAACACAAAGACTCTCTTTAGTTGCAAGCCAGCATATATGATGATAGTTTGCCTTTCTTTAGCGTGGTAGCTCTCAGTGTACTTTAGATTGTATTTCATGATTTCTTGAGCCATGAGTGAACTTGTAGTGAAGTGAAGTATATATTACCAAACCATTGAGTGGCTGGTGGTCAGCCTTGTGCCATCACCCTTCCCACCCAACCCTGACAGCTGGGACTGTGGATGGAACATCTGTGCTGGGAGGTCTGTGCTAAGTCCTTTGCCTCTGCCAGAGTGTTTGGGGCGGCCTCTGTGTGGGACCAGCCTTTTGAGGTTTGGGACCAGATGTGGCATGGGAAAACGGTACAAAAAGCTCCAGGAGGTTTGCTCCCAGTTCCTTGTGACCTAATTTGTCTTTCTTTTTATGTCTTCAAGTTTGTTGCCACTTTAATGAAGTCAATGGCAGACTTGAAGTACTGTTGGATAGTGGAGTATGTTTGTTGAAATAAAGAGGAAAGTCTTCATTGTAAGAGATATGAGGAGCTCTACCAATTGTAAAACATGGTTGTACATGTTCTAGGAAATTGATTTTTGGAAAGCAAAGCAGGATGGTATTTCAGAGGTGAATGAGTTCTCAGGTAATGTTAAAAACTACTGGTATAAGTTTGCAAAAATATTATTTTTGCAATCTGTTGTTTAGCACAGACTTTTTTACTTGGTAAAGCTTTCTATTGATTGTTGATGTCAGAAAAAAATTTAAATGTATTTATACTTAAAGTTATGGGCTAGTCTTCTCTTAAAAAAACGCCAGGGCCAAATCTGAATATAATAGGCAGAGGAGGCATTTTACTCACTTTTGAGCACTATATGGAGCATTTCTACCTTTGACAATTTCTGAGGAAAGGTTTCCAAATACCTTTTTCTTCCACACTGTAGGATTTGATCCTTCAGCAGTAGATGCTTGTTTTACTCTGAAGTGAAAAATAGATGTTGCTGTATCAGAGAATGAAAAGAATCTATACTGAATTGCTAAGTTTTTCTCCACTCCCCCTTTTTTTTGCCATTTTCACTTCTTCTCTCTTTTCCTAATTTGTGTAAATAATGCATTACCACTAGAACTTACTATCTGAAAAGGAAAAAAGCCCCAACTTTGGCTGTATTTTCTGAGTTTTCATGATGAAGGTGTGCATCATTTTAAAGCAATAAACATCCCAAACTTCGGAATGTGTATAACCTTGCTTTATATAAGTGCAGATTTCGAAGAGAAGCCAAACCCTATGTGTTTCAAATGCAGCTGGAATAGTGGAGTATACTGCAGAATGGAAATGATTAGTGCTTTTAAGGGCATGTAAAAGTCCTAATCGCACTGATTTTCCTGGAGTGCCTTTGTTCAATGACTTGTGAAAATATACCACTTCAACTTCTTCGGTAGCACTAAAAATGGACTAATGTGCTTGCATGGTACTTGAAAGACCTAGACTACATCCTTTCTGTCAGAGGCTCTCTGTGCTATTTCAATCAAGTTACCAAGGTTCAGGTTCAAGTTCTTAAATATGCACCTATAAATATTCTTATATTCCTTTGTTTTTGATGTATAGATCACATTTCACCTGAAACAAAAAGACATTCGATGCTTGAGTACATTTGTGAGTTTGGGTAAGTCTTCCAAGGCTTCTGTTCATCATCTGGACACAATTGAATCTCCGTACCTCTTACGATGTGGGGAGAGTAACTACCCTCAAGATTTAGATGGCCCAAGCTCACTAGCTAGTTTTCACAAAATAGGAAATTGAAGCTGGAATTAGTATTTTCCACAGCTAAGACCATAGTGAAAATATTCCTTCCTTCTGGATATTTCTGTCAAGACCATATAGGCTCTTCAGTTTAATCGGCATAGATTGGCCCATCTGAGATTAGAAATAATTCTGTATATATGTCACATTTTAGGAATATACCTTTAGTTCCCTTTTTTTTTTGGTAAGAAGACAGGCCCCTTTTGATTTCTAAAGCTACCATCAGTGACAGAAAAAACTAGGTTGAAGGCAGTTTTGTAACCTAAGCAAAATGTGTAATAGTTTCTGCTTGGGCAGGAGATACCGCTTCAGCTTTTGTAACAATGATGATTAATTTTAACTTGGTAGAAAACCAATTTTCTACCCGAGAGCTACTGAACTGTAAAGAAGTATGCCAGTATCAATTGCTTATAGTCAGTACCTCTGTGTAAGAAGCACAGTATTTTTAGTATGACAGCTAATATACAGGAATACCAAACTGATAGTATATAAGGATATTGCAGCCCAAGGTCTCTGGCAAAATGTTAATAGGAGTGAAGTGAAATAAAATGGTAATAAGAAGGATTGCAAAAAGACCTATGTTCATAAAGAGCACAAGAAATGCAAAATAGGGACTGTAATTGAGAAAAAGAATAATATTTTTTTTAATGTATGTCTTGTAGTTTTCCTAGAGTGCTGTAAAGCAGATCAGATGTTAAATAGCTGGACATCCATATGTTAATATCGTTTTGTAGTTTCCCTTTTTTGTCATTGTCAGGATCTTGGTGTTAAATGTTAATGCTATAGGCAGTGATCAGTTGTTTTTTCATGCCTAATGGACTGTCTCCTGGAGTTCAGAATGCCGTCAGGAATGCTCTGGACTGAAACAAGATATAAAAGTTATCCTAGGAGTTGATTTAGGAGCTAATTCTCATAATGTTTGGAGTTTGCTGGAAGAAAGAAAGAAGAAAAGCAAATGGGTTGCTGACATTGGGATTGATGTGGAATATTTGTAGACAGTAAGTTCTGAAACAGTTTCAGAAAAGAGTAATTCTATCTGCTATTTTTTTTTTTTAAAGAAGCCGTTATAATTTCTGGTTTTTGCCTGAGGACTTCTTTCCAGGAATGGTGTTTCTGGCTTAGGGAGGCTTCCATGCAACTTGGTATCGTCTATCTGTATTTAACGTGAAATGTTTTGAATGCTGTCTTGAATCATCTAGGAATGCTCAGGGAATTTCTTAAATCAATGGTGATTTAAGAATTCTCTTGGATCTTGGGAAAATTGGATGTCATTTGGATAGCAGAACCAGCAGGTTCAATCACCTTCATAATGGTTTCTGTCAGGGGCCAGCCAACTTCTCTAAGCTTGATGACCACCCTGCGGCCCTTACATGTGTGCAGGAGGCCAGGCCAGTACAGCCGAGGTTGCACTTTGCTGGTCCTGATCTAATAAACCTTGATCTACACCCTGCCCAGGGTGTATACAGGGAAATACTGCAGGCAGCGCTATGCCAAAAACAGCCTTTGGAGCCAGGCTTGTTCCAGTGCTGCCCTTTAGCCATCTCTTGCTTATACTTTAAAAATGCCTAGAAACTTCCATTGATTAACTCACCCCAAGGATAGGTCTTGTCTCAGCTGTGTCTACTGAAATATCAACAGACAGAATGACTTCTCTCTTGTATGGAAAGAAAAGGCCATAGCTCTGCTGGGACTGGGAGGTGGGGAGGACACCGGGTAGCCATGAAGTCCCTGCTTGTTCACTCAGCTGAGTGCATGGCAGATGCATGCTTAAGCTTGTGTTGCGGTGTGGAGGGGGGAATCAAAAGAAATGGGTTCCACAGATGGTCTGGCATGCAAAGGAAAGTGAGAATGAATCTGGGCAGTTGAGAGCATTGCCTCACATGACAGCAAAGAGGAAGGAAGGGACACATTAAAGCCTCTCACAGACAGAAAGATAAGGGGAAGACTAGAAAGAGACATGCAGTATCAAGTATAGGGATAGATGATGGAGCCCAGAGGACCTGTAGTAGGGGAGGACCTGCAGAAAAAGAAGGAGATGAACAAGTGTAATCAGAAAATTTGTTCTGGGGTTATTACCTAAATACGAAGTACATTGAAAGATATGAAGCACATGTTTATCTGAATAAGATGACGTCTGGGAGCAGCAAGTTTGACAGCTATAGGAGGATTTCTGTGCTTTTTTTTGGTGTATTGTAGTACACACTGAAAAATTACAATCATATTGCTTTCTCCTCACAATCCCAGCTTACCATTATTCTCTGCATTGCATAGAGATAAGGTTTGGGGATCAGTAAGAGATTGAAAGATCTGTCAGTGCTGGAAATATAATTCTGAAAACATTGCTTTCTCGCTCACGTGCGATCCATTAGGTCTCATTGTCTGTCCCATTGACTTTTTTGAGCAGAAGCTCATCACCTCTAAGTTGAAACTGATCCATAAGGATACGCGGTAAGTTTCTTAATTTGGATAAAACTGAGTCTGATCTACATCCCATAAGTCAAACTTTGATTTTTTAAATTTTTATTTTAAACATACCTTTAATTTAACTGCTAGGTGGGGGATGTTACTGATTTCACTCTTTGTATGAGAACATGAGGGAATTGTCTCTGTCTCCCTATTTGGAAAAGGAGGAGAATGAGAACCTTTGTCATGTTTGCAAGTCAGTTTTTGTCACTGCTTTTCCCCTGTAGACAAATTACTCATAACACATGCCCTTCTTAGCAGAGTACATGGGGCTGGAGTTTATAGAAATTGCTCTCATTGAATTTCTTTCAATAACAAAGAGAGAGGAAATGACCTTTACTTGAAGGATTCAGATGAATTTAGAAGAAGTTAAAAAAAAAAAAGGATTTAAAAGCCAGAAGCGCCAAGAGAAGCAGATTCCTGAGATTGTTAGCAAATTGCACAGGGACTCTACTGCTGCAACAAAGTCAAGGAGTAGTAGTTTTTCTATTCACATCTCATTTAGAGGCATTCTCTTTGAAATTCAGCAGTATAAGGTGGAATGAGAGTAGAGGACATGTTTGTTCTGTGTTAGGCAGCTCGAATGTGTGTGGAAGAGAGTGTTCAGAATAACAATTGCTGAAGCCCTTGAAAGTAAACAGAACGTGCTCCCCCAGAGGCAACTGTACTATCCTACAGGCTAGATGAAGTTGCCACTGGATGCATTTCAGATTATCTCATCTCCAATGTCATGTTTATAATGGGAGCGAATAATTTGGCCTTTATTCAATTAATTAGTCTTTGTTCCTCCTCTGACTGGCAATGAGGGTGCTGGTTGCAGTGGTTGTGTTTTGAATGTGAGTGTCTGTCTGTTGGGAAACGGACTGACAAAAAAGATCTCGCTCCCATGGATCACCTTGCCTGAAATCATAGAATCATAGAATGGTAGGGGCTGGAAGGGACCTCTAGAGATCATCTAGTCCAACCACCCTGCTAAAGCAGGTTAGCCTAGAGCAGGTTGCACAGGAATGCATCCAGGCAGGTTTTGAATATCTCCAGAGAAGGAGACTCCACAACCTCTCTGGGCAGCCTGTGCCAGGGCTCTGTCACCCTCACAGTAAAGAAGTTCCTCCTCATGTTCAGGT
>VZSC01012441.1:113869-132093 GCA_013398225.1 Steatornis caripensis | reverse complement strand
AAACTTCCTTCTTCCCTTTGAGTTTTTTTGCGACCTCCTTAAAAGCATAAGCAATATTTGAAAGTACAATTTGGAGCATTGCTTCTAATTTTATTTTTATTAGAGTGCTTTTTTTGCAAATAAAGCAAAGATTATGAGCATGATTTTTGGTAATGTCTTGTTTTTCACATCTTCCATCATTAGTTCAGACTGCTGAGCTGAAATCTTTATAGGCTTTTAGAAGGTAACTCACAGGGTCTTGCCTTGACTGGAGGATTTATATAGGTTTAAACACTGAGTTGTTTTTATATTTCCAATTAGTTAGCATGCAAATGCACTTGCACACTATATCAGAAGACCTACAGTAAGGTCTGCAAAGTCAGTTTTGAAAATCTGGAAAATCTCCAGGATTAAACTAGGCATTAGAAGTGCCCTTTGCACATACATCATAAAATGATGTTAAATTACAAGGACAAATACTGTCTTTTTCTGTCCTTCAGGACACAGAATAGACAGTGCTCATTCAGGACAGATTCATTTCACCTCAATTTAGCTGCCTACGGATTAGGCATGTGGCTTAAGCCAGATGTTAATTATCCTCTAAAGTCAGAGGAGAAATAGAAGGCGCTCTGGATGGTTACTCTTCCTGCTTATCTCAAAAAACTATCGCGGGATGGATGAACAGCCCCTAGAGATGTTCTGCATCCCTTCAGTGAGAACAGAGTCTACATGACTACGTTAGAGCGGGCCTTTTATGCAGCTAAATATAGGTGACATGTATCCTGCTTTTAATGGGCAGCTATGCCATGTTTTGCTGCCTCAGTGTTCAGCATGCAGTGCTAGTCTTTATTGCCATGTTGGGTAACATCCTATTCAAAATCAGCTCTGAAGACAGAATTATTCATTTCCTCTGACCTTTTCTACAGCAACTGTCAGTATGTTATCTGGGTGCTTCACAAACATGAGTTATTCTTACAGCCACCTTGGGAGATAAGGAGATACTATTACCCTCATTTTATAGGCAACCTTTATTTTGGCATTTCCTTGGATTTTGAATATCTGAGTTTGCAACTTCAATAACGTACCTTATATAAATTTCTGGTGTGGGTTTGGGTTTTTTTTTTCAAAGAATTAAACTAAGAAAAAGCCAGCCATGACAATCTGGTAATAACGCAGAGTCATATTTTAGTTTCCCACTGCCTTTCAGAGGTTCTCTGCTTGGCAGGGAGGAGATCATCGAAACTCCCACTTCCGGATAGTAGCCCTGAAACAGATCCTTGCAGTTTAGTGGGAGAAATATCCTAAGTCACATGGCACAGGCTGCAGGTGCCTCTGAAAAGCCAAGTAATGGTACCTCTTATTCCTCAGTTTTATCCAGGTTTTCCGTCATTAATCAGCCAAAGTCAGGGTAAAAGGTATTATTCTAGTAATGAAAAGTGTTAAGTATTGATAACAAAGTTAGGAGCACATCTAATGCTGAACTTTCCTAGCTCTAATTGAGAAGTCCTGAATCACAGAATGAAGGGAATGACTCAGCTGCCACTCCGCAGTTGCATTGCTAATATAGGGGAATTTACTGCGCTGCAACTTTGGTCAGCATGTGAGGGTCAAATTAAGTAAGATGGAAGTGATTTCCGCATGTAAAGCGTTCTTACTCAAAAAGAATAAAACTGCAGCCACACCTGGACCTTCTTCCCGATCTGTAAGATTTTGCAAATTCTGTATTCTCAGAAGTTAACCCACTTTGCAGAGACTGTTCTGATTTTTTCCAGAGCTCTCGTATATTGCTGAAGCATATGCTGGAAGGGGAGCATGGCACTTAGAAAGCAGTTCCTTCAGCATGAAGATGCTGTCAGCTTTAGGGGTAATTCTGGCTAACTTAGGAAAGTTAAAACCACTTAAAGAATAACTTATATTAATACATACAGGTATTAAGGGGATTAAATCGTACTGCTTTCCACCATGGGCAGTCTTTTCCAACATTCAGTGAGTTTCTCATTGAGATTGGACTCTGTGCTGGGTTTGGCTGGGATAGAGTTAGTTTTCTTCACAGTAGCTAGTATGGGGCTGTGTTTGGGATTTGTGCTGAAAACAGTGTTGACAAGCAGTGCTTACCCAGAGCCAAGGCCTTTTCTGCTCCTCACCCCACCCCACCAGTGAGTGGGCTGGGG
The DNA here is from genome assembly GCA_013398225.1 of Steatornis caripensis. Taxonomy (NCBI): domain Eukaryota; kingdom Metazoa; phylum Chordata; class Aves; order Caprimulgiformes; family Steatornithidae; genus Steatornis; species Steatornis caripensis. The sequence goes on along the minus strand of VZSC01012441.1, from coordinate 129,943 downwards.
GTGCACAAGAAGCCAGGAAGGGACTCAGCCGGGACAGCTGACCCCAGCTGACCACAGGGATATTCCATATCATATGATGTCATGGCCAGCATATACAACTCGGGGAAGAAGAAGGAAAGACGGGGGGCATGTTCGGAGTGATGGCATTTGTCTTCCCAATCACCCATTACGCATGATGGAGCCCTGCTCTCCCGGGGACAGCTGAACACCTGCCTGCCCATGGGAAGAAGTGAATTGTTTCCTTGCTTTGCATTGTGGCTTTTGCTTTACCTATTAAACTGTCTTTATCTCAACCCATGAGTTTTCTCACTTTGACACTTCTGATTCTCTCGCCCACCCCACCAGAGGGAGTGAGTGAGAGGCTGTGGGGGGCTCGGTTGCCACTGGTGTTAAACCATGACAGTCCTTTTTGGCACCCAACGTGGGGCTCGAAGGGCGAGATAACGACAGATTTGATTGCAATGCGTCAGATCAAATTTATAGCTGTTATTGCTGTTTAGCTGTTCACTGTCAGGCTTCTGTGCTTGCCATGGGGCTTGCTTGCCTTGCTGTATATTAGAGTTTAGTGCTTGTTAGCAGCTGCTTTTTGCTTTTGCTGCTTTCTGTACTGCTGTGCTGCTTATCATCCTACTCTGCTCTGCCTGGGAACATTTTGATAACAGCAATGGCCAGGCTGTTCATGGCCTGGGCTGGCAGATGGCCAGGGCATGTTTCTATGCTGCTGTACTGGACAGGCTGGAACTCCAACGTGAACCTAAGTTGAGGGACTGTGACCTGTGGATGAGTCCCTGTGGGAGCAGGACACTCCAAAGCATCTGTGGCCATGGATGAGCCCATGCCAGAGCAGGTGCATCTCGAAGTATCTGTGGCCATGGTTATGTCTGTGCTGCAGCAGCTATACCTCTGAAGGGATTGTGGCCGAAGGGATTGTGGCCCAAGGGTAAATCCGTGCTGGAGAAGGTACACCTTGAAGCACCTGTGGCTTTGGATAAGTCCATGCTGCATCAGGTACACTTGACGCATCAGTGGCTGTGCATGAGGTCATGGCAGAGGACCTCAAAGTGTTTGGCTGTGGATAAGCCCATGACAGAGCAGGTACATCCCTGGAGGGACCACAACCACGGGTAAGGCCATGTTGGAGCAAGTTTACTTCTGAAGGGGCTGTGGCTGTGGGTAAAGCCACAGTGAAGCAGGTACATCTCTGAAGGCATTGTGGCCCGTGGAGAAGACCACTCTGGAACAGGTGCACCTCAAAGTGACCGTGGCTGTAGATAAGTCTATGCCACAGCAGGTATACCCCTGGAGAGACTGTGGCTTAGATAAGTCTCCACTTGGAGCAGGTACGCCCCAAGGGGACTGCAGTCAGTGGATAAATCCAAGTCGATACAGTAGCAGGAGGAGGAGTTCATTGCAATTTTAAACCCTGTGATCTGGTCCAAAGGGGCCAAAGGTGGAGATTGTAATGGAAATACCTTTAAGTTGTTGTAACATGGGATTTGAGTTGCATGTTATGGGAATTACTATAGCAGGAATCTTTTGTTTCTAGCCAGAATAGGGGTAAGGGGAGGAGTTCACTGCAGTGTTAAGCAAGCCCTATAACCTGGCCCAAAGGGACCCCAGGGGTGGAGACTGTAACGGATATACCTTTAAATTTTTGCAACCCATGATTTGAGTTGCATGCTACAGGAATTTGAGCCCCTGCTTCAAACAGTGGAAAAGAGTACTAATTTTTTAAGCTGTAAACCAGTAGCATCTTCCTCCGAGAAGTTTTAGGTGTGGTCCAGAATTTCTTGAAAACATTTATATTGAAGAACATACTTACTGTGGAGAAATTTATCCAGAGTGGAGGAAGCCATAAGCAACTGAAAAGAGTGTCTTGTAATAGGAAATACTGGGAAAATGTTATGTCAGACGGTATCTGCAGTGGCAATGATTGTTCAATAAGAATTGTTTGTAATGTAAAAGATGAGTTTTCAAGTGCACGCAATGCAAGCTAAAATGGTGTTCATTGTACCATTTCTTCAGAATTTCTACTTGATGTGAAAAAAAAAAAGCTGAACTCATTACCATAATAAAGAGGAGCGTTAACACTGACTGCATGTTTGTTCCCAAAATGAAATTATTGTTGCACTGAGTTACAGTGAAAAGCTCCTATAAGAATTCTCACTGGGGTCAGGATTTTGCCTTTGGGACAGGTTGCATATACTTGAAAATTACTTTAAATATGTTATTCTACTTGTCATTCTAAGCAAAAGACAAAGTTGTGGGAAACCTTCCTCTTAAAGCAGGAAATGTTCTCTATCTGTTTTGTATTTGAGGCATACAGCTGTTAGCTTTATTTGAATTATATATTTCAAAATTCCAAAATGAAGAAAATATCCTCTTGCTTCAGAGATAGGAATTTGAAATGTCTCAGTTTGTGTTTGCAGGAATGAGAGGTTACTGAAATAACCCAGAGAACTTTTCTTGCATTTGTTCTTTTGTGGTTTCAATTTTCCATGTTTGATTTTAAATTGTCCCCCAAATGTCTGTAACTATGGCTTACAGATTTCACTGGTCTAGATCAAAATATTTTGTGTGATGTTTCCACACCCTCTGATGCTTAGAATTTTCTATTTAAAGTGTTCTTTAATATTACGAACTATCATTATTTGAGATTCTGTGAATTGCAAAGAGTTCTGAAGAACTGCATGATAAAAAATGCCTGCATTGCAATTCAAAAATAATTAATATCTTTAATCTTACTTGATGAGATTGCAAAGATTCTTTCTAAACATCAAAAAGATTTATTTATTAACCAGTACAACCTTTGACTGTCAGCAAATGGATCAAGTCTTATTAATGATATATGAGAATCCACCTGAAGTCTACTAAGTCAGATACTTTCTTCAGAAATGTACACTGGAAATTAATCTATTGTGAGCATCATGGTTCTTTAAAAGTGTTATTTTATGTGCCTCGTGTGAAGACATTTATCTTCATAGCATCCCTAGAAAGCCTGTATTGCTGATGACCCATCAGTCTTGGAATTCAAAGATTGATCTTTTTCCCTGTATCTTTTTTATAATGACAGGAATCCTTAGCAAGGGCTACAAAGCTTTGTATCGTAAGGTTGTATAAACCTGGCTGCTGATTCCGTCACTTGAGGACATCAAAAGGAATCAGTTTTGCACCTGCCTTTTCTCTTAACTTAAACTTTTGATATGGATTGGTGAGGCTGCTTGCCTCCTTCTGCACTCCTCTTTTCCTGCAGTAATCCACATAGCTTCTCCTTTGCGGACAGACGATGCTTTCAGTGAGGTCAGAGTGACATAATGCTCCTACCTCCCCCAGGATGCAGCGCGACGTGCCCCTGCCTCTGAAAAATGTAGTGAGGTTTACAGTTTGTAAAACGGGCTGGTAAATTTAGTCAGATGGAACACAGTTACAATGGACTGGAAAGCAAAGGGCAAGACCAGTGATCTTTCAAAAAGGGCTGTATATTTAAAGGTGAGAGGACAAGACATTCATTTTACACTCTCTCAACAGGTTGGGACACAATACGTACATAATTGCATATAGTTTTTGGAGGCAAAACTCATCATTTTCACCACCCAAATTCTCTCCAGATATTCATACTTCTAACTGGCACAATCATCACTGATTTATGTTGTCACAGCTGATTTGTGTTGTCACTATTTGCATGCCTGGAAAACTTAGGTAATTATCGCACGAAATCAAGTGAAACAATAAGCATTGTTATCTTCTTACATAAAGAGACAGAGCTCTTTTTCATATGTAATTATATTTCTTTTCCATGGTTTACTACATAGCCATTTTATGTGAACTGATAATCATGCATTAAATATGTATTAATTCTGCCGGTTTAGTTTCATATAATTTTATATGCATTTGAATGCATAGTATTTGAAAATCTCTTCTGCCAAGTTACAATACAGATATTTTTAGAATAAGAAACAAAGGCATTATGTTGGATTGTAGCTGTTAAATGAAATACAAAGAAATAATATAAAGAATTGCGGTTCAAGAGAAGATTTCTAGTCTCTCAAGTGGCCAATATTAGTTGCTTTGGAGTAGTTAAGACACCAACGGTTGAAAATTAGGTTTGTTTATAGCACCACACAATTAGTGTCCTGGAAGGTCTGATAGCATGGTAGTTCTTGGGACGAGCACATTAACATCATGAAACAATGGCTACGATTGCCGATTTCATGCAAATAATACCATGGTCGTTTAAAGCATGTGAGGAATTTAAGCATCTGTCACATTGGCAAGGAGCTCTGTATAAACAATAGGATGTATATGAAGATCTTAGTTAAATATCAGCCTCGAAAACAGAAGCTGAAATTATGTGGGCTTGTATAAACCTATCTAAGAAGTTTCTTCCAAAGACATGGGAAAAAGACACTGAGTGGATGACTCAGTCATGGCCACTATTAGAAAATTTTGGCAAAACAGTGACAATTTGCTACGTATCCAGGCTTCATTTCTGAGAAGTTTTATTTTTTAAGGCAAGTCGTAGTTGTGAATGATGGGAACTAAGTGGCTAGTGACGACTATAGAAACTGAAACTTTCGAGGTGCGTTTGAAGATTCTTGTGGATCTCTGCTCAGAAAAGAGTATTTCAGTACCCAGGATGCTTTAGCATTACTGCCTGTGCATTTAGGGGATTAGCATTTATGCAATGTTGCAGAACTATGGCATTCTGTCTACTAAAGTTACAGAGAAGTATTATTTACAGTAGTGTGCCTTGTTCACGTATCAAAGTACTCGGTTGTGGCTATCACTGCTCTCCCACTCACTGCTCATACACATACTCAGCAACTGCACCACTAAAGGTTTCTTTCTGTATGAATTTTGTTGCAGGTTATGTTTGTGTGTGTTCTTTTTAGATCTCGAATCATGGTGATAATTTCAAAATTAACTAGTCAAACAAGTGCTTTTTAGTATGAGACACCATTTTAACAAGTAACAGTATCATATCCTGGTTCAGGACCAGGGCCAAATTCTTCTATGTGTAATAATTTTGGGTGCTTCTACTTTTCAGTACCCAACTTCAGTCATCGTTCAGCCTGATTTGCTCTTTTGTGGTCAGATCATGCAAGAGATCATGGCTCAGATCATGGCTTCCCTACTGGACTTGCCTGTGATCACTTTGAGTATTGGCAGAAAGTGGGCACCTGCTGCCCACAGATGTACCCTTAGAAGTGAGTGCGGCAAGAACCACTGCCTCCATCAGAAATGTTCAGTGGATTTTTAGAGGGCCACTTAGAAGTAGCTCTTCCCTCGTTTCCTCCTTCCTTCCTTGCCTTTTCTCAGGGACACATAATTCAAGAGCTGGTGCATGGCACCAAAGGAGACAGTGCTGGATTTCCAAAGCTGAATGGATTGCTGCCATTACATAAAAGCATTACATAGCAACTTTCTTAAATTGGGTAGGGGATAGATTACTTTCCTGAAGGGGCTAATTGAATTTGATAACAGAGCAAGCAATTTTTTGAAACACTGCCTTAAGAACTATATTATCTAAACGATGCATTAGATGGATGCAGCAATCAACATTTTTGTCAATAGCTAAAAGAATCAAAAATGTTCTTAAATGCTATTTGTTAAAATATTGTGATTTTGTGTTTCTGTGAAAAAAGGGTATGTTAGCATTTATTTTTATGTTTACCTATCTTCTTTATTTTCCTTAACTGTAATTTTCTTAACAACCTACCTTTCAAAAATAGCCTGTACTTACTAACATTTGCAGAAGGCTCATGTGGAAATTCATGTAATGTCAGGACTCCTGGTTTAGCAATTGCAGTTTACACCTGTGCTTAAGGCTAAGAACATTTCTGAATGCTCTACTGCATATGCCCAGGAAAAATTGATGTGAGGTAGATGTAATATCTGATTTGAAAATATGACAACTGTCCAAACTCCTGAAGGAAGTTTGGGCACAAGGTGTATTAAAAAAAGCAAAAAGCCCCGTTTTATAAATGTGAAGCTGAACACTTAATCCTCCCTGAGTAACTTCTTGGGCTCTTCAGGATCATCCTGCAGGGAGTGTTTGGAGATGGCTTGCAAAAACAGCAACTGTTTCTCTTTTATTCTTTCACACTCTTTATTCTGGCCATGCTCACAAAGCCCCTTTTGGCAACAAGCCTTTGGGGCCACCATTGTTCAATCTGTCCCTGCCACAGGAGCAGTGTGGTGCCCTCAGCTCAAGCAATGCTCCCAGGGCACACTTCAGGTTCGATCTCTCAGACTGGGTTACTTGCTAACCAGGGGCAGAGCTTTTCTCAGTAGTGGAAAGACTATTTGGCATGCCCATTACTGTGGGCTTTGACAGCCTGTTATGTGAAGCAACTCAGCATCCTGTTGACTTTCTTTGCCGCTGCAGCACACTCTTCGCTCACATTGAGCTTGTTGTCCACCAGCACCCTCAGGTCCCTTTCTACAGAGCTGGTCCCCAGCCAGGAAGATCCCAGCCTGTGCTGCACTCTTGGATTATGGTGCAGGACCTTACACTTGTCTTTGTTGAACTTCGTAAGGTTCTTCTCAGCCCGCTTTTCCAGCCTATCCAAGTCTTCCTGCAGGATGGCTCACCCTTCTGAAGTGTCCACTTCCCCACTCAGTTTGGTATCATCAGCAAAATCCATCAGGGTGCACTTGATCCAATCATCCAGATCACTTGTGAAGACATTAAATAGTGCTGGGCCCAATATCGATCACTCAGGGACCTCACTTGTGACAGGCTGACAGTTGGAAAAGGAGCTATTTACCACCACCCTCAGGGTGTGGCCTATCAGCCAGTTCCCCACCCACCACACAGACCACTTCTCCAGACCATAACACATTAGTTTCTCTAGGATGAGGCTGTGGGGAACCGTACTGAAAGCCTTGGAGAAATCAAGGTGGACAATGTCTACGTCAGCTGAGTGGGTTACTTTGTCATAGAAGATCAGTTTGTCAAGCATGATTTGCCCTTGGTGAATCTGTGCTGGTTTTTCCCAACCATGTGCTTCATTTGACTTCTAATAGCCCCCAGGAGGATTTGCTCCATCACTTTCCCAGGGACTGAAGGTAAGACCAATGGGCCTACAATTTCCTGGATCCTCTTTTAAGCCCTTCTTGCAGATGGGGGCAGCATTTGCCTTCCAGTCTTCTGGGATGTCCTGTGATCTCCACGACTTCTCAAAGATTATGGGGAGTGGCCTTGCAATGACATCAGCCAGCTTTCTTAATGCCCTTGGGTGAATGACGTCTGGGTCAATTGATTTGTAGGGGTCAAGCTCCTGTAATAGTTTGCATACCAACTCTTCCTTCACTGATAGCGAGTCTGTGTTTGCATCGACCTGGATTTTTGTTCCCAAGGCCTGGGGCCCAACAGTGCTGGTAAAGGCAGAGATGAAGAAAATGTTGAGAATCTCTGCCTTTTCAGTATTGTTGGTGACTAATTCACCTCTCCTGTTTAACAGTGGGCCAATATTTCCTTCTGTTTCTGCTTGTTGTTTATGTACCTGAAGAACCTTTGCTTGTAGTTTTTAATGTATTTGGCCATTTTCAGTTCAAGCTGGGCTTTTGCTTTTCTAACTTCACCTCTGCACGCCCTGTCCATGTCCTTGTAGTTCTCAATGGGTATTTGTCTGCTTTTACATCTCTGATATGCTTCCCTTTTAGTTTTGAGTGGACTCAGAAGCTTGCAGTTAAGCCAAGAGTGTCTCTTGCTCTGCCTGCTTCCCTTACCTTTAAAGAAGATGAACTGTTTTTGTGCTTCTAGGAGAGCGTTCTTGAAGAACTCCCAGCACTTGCTAGCTCCTTTATCCTCCGTGGAAGCTTCCCGTGGAATCCCTCCCGTCTGAGTTCTGAGTGATCTGGTTTGCTCTTCTAAAATCTAAAACTTTTGTCTTCATACTAACCCTCAGTGTGCTCAGCAGAATTCCAAACTCCATAATAATGTGATCACTGCAGCCAAGGCTATCACTAACCGAGATATTACAAAGCAGGTATTCTTGGTCTGTGAGTAGTAAGTGCAACAGTGCATCATTCCTGGTTGGCACATCTGATATTTGTATGAGGAAGCAGTCCTCTGTGCATTCCAGAAAATTGATGGATGACATGCGAGCTGCTGTATTGTTCTTCCAACAAACATCTGGGTAGTTGAAGTCACCCATATGAACCAGCTTCTGTTGCTCCGAAGCTTGCTTAAGTGACCCACGTATTGCTTTTTTGGCCTTATCATCTCAGTTTGGAGTTCAGTAGCAGTTGCTTTCTGTCAGATCCCTGTTGGAGACAACCCATCTGATCTTGACCCAGAGGCATTCGATAGGTCTTCCACAATCACTGTACTTGACTTCTATACATTCAAGGCTCTCCTTAACATAGAGCACAGCAACTCCACCTCTTCTTGCCTGCCTGTCTTTACGAAACAGTCTATAGCCATCTATCACGATCCTCCAGTCATGTGAGTTGTCCCGCCATGTTTCAGTTACTCCTATAATATTGTAACTTTCTGACTGGGTGCAGAGCTCCAGTTCCTCCTGTTTTTTCCCCAGGCTGCGTACATTGTTATACATACACTTGAGGTGGTTGGTCTTCTGGTATACGTTCTGGAGGCAGCTAAGGAACATCTGTTACTGCTCTGGTTGGCCTGGCTTATTCCCTAGTTGGCTGCAATGGTGTGAGAGTTGCCACTTTGGACTCTGCCAAATTGACCCCTTGTTTCAAAGTGAATTTCTCTGTGACTGAGTTTTGTCCTTTCTCATGGATGTTGAGCCTAAAGCAAAGCTTATTTGAGCTCCTTCACCAATAGCGCACAGGGAAGACTTCACGTACTCGACTGTTGTCTCATTTGCATCTTTAAGCTACTTCTTCAGAGCAAGAAAAATAATAAAGAAATTACCCAGTGGTACAGAACATAGCTTCTGTCTGATATAGTGGTTCTATTATCATTGTGATTCATGGCTAACTCATACAAAATAAATTAGATTATATATTACTATTAGGAGATTAACATTTCATGAATTTAATAAATGCTCTCATGGCTACTTCAAAATCTAATTCCCTGGCCTAAAATGTCACCAACGTCTGCTTGTTTTAAGTAAACCAATTTATTTCAGTTTAGTAGTGCTGGGGGAATATGTTAGCTGAGATCCATTTTGAGTGGAGTCACTGCCCTTTTCTTTCACCCTCCATCCCCTCTTTTCCATAATCTAAAATGCTATAATGTTAGAATGATGCAGGAAATAAACCTCTGTTAGCTGACCTCATGCAGGAGAGAATGACATACTAGTTTACATCATCAAGAATGGAAATGTCAGGTTCTTAAGAATAAGCCTATTGGATATACATAGAAAAGTTAATTTATGGTATTAAGTATAGCCAGTGGTCATATTCTAATAACTTGGGTATATGATGATTGTATTTCTCTCCATGGCATAATATGATTTTCTTAAAGGTCCTCAGCAGTGTTCACTGCAGACTTAGAATGGGTAATATTAGATACTTTATCCAATTGTGGTAAATATAAATACATAATATTGTTTTCTTTGTAACTCAGGTTCAAGTTTATTCATTTTACAGATAAAACAATGATGTCTTGCAGCATTTCAGTATCAAGCTGGTTCTTTTTTCTTCCTGTACCAGCATTAGAAGGATTCTGCAACCTGTGCTCAGTCTGAACCAATATCCACGCCAAACCCTCACCCTGCAACCTCCCCCTAAAAAAAAACTCGCATAGTGAAATTTTATGGACTTCTAATGCCAAAATTCTGCTCCTGCCCATCATCATTTTGGTCTTGGCACCTCAGAGCAGAAGAAGCAATAGCTGGAGTGGAACCAGAAATGGAGAGTTTCTCTTCTCGGGGGCTGTGGATGCCTGTTCTCAGGATGTCTGGTGCATCATTCCCACAGAGGCACAGCAGACGCTGCTTCCTCTGAACAGCAGTGGTGGATCATTTTCTTCTTCCTCTGTCTCTGGCACAGTGGGGTTTTTTTCTTATTAATTATTTTTTCCCCTACAGAATGAAGTGGTCAGAACAAGGAAAGAGCTGCTTCTCTCAAGGCCTGTGCTTTGGTGTCTGGAGTGCTTGGGGAGGGTCTGGGAGAGTGGCATGAATCCTGTTCAGGCCAAGGTGAGGGATGGGTCTGGGCTGGAGCTGAACATAGATCGGAAATCTTCTAATTGCTGAACAGTTACTTAAAATAAGACTGGAGTCGATTTTGATATTTTAATTAAAAACAGAGGGAAACCCTTATTTGTCTCTTGAAATAAATGACTCGAGTACCAAATGTCAGGAAATAGCCAACCGAGCTTTGAAGGGAATCCAAAGCCCTGAAGAAAATTGAACATATTTAAACTGCTCATTGTGGTCAAATCTAAAGGCCCGGCCAAGCCCCAATGGGTTGACCTTTTAAAACTGCTTTAGAACTGTTAGCTCTTGGCAATGGTGCCAAGTCACAGTCTAGCTCTTTTGCTCTGCTGTATCTGAGGGGAGCTGGGTCAGTGCCTCCCAGCTTGCCTCGCACTGCTGCGTCTCAGAGCTTCTCACTGCTCGCCAGCTCCAATGCCCAAGGCTGTCCCTCTGTGCCTCACTCCCCTCATCACACTTCTCCGACAGCACTGGGAGCCTGGGAGGAGAGGCAGGATCAGTCCCTAGAACAACATGACCCTGACTGGGTCTCCATACGTTGCTTTCTGGTCTGCATTTACAAAGATGTTCTTCTTGAGTTGTTAAAAAAGAGAGAGATTTCCTCTTTTGAAAGAAAGAGCTTTCTGTGACAATTCCTTCCACAAAGGCTTTTCATCCTTTAAGATAATGTAGATTTCCCTTAGCTGCAGTTTTCGGTGGCAGTTGTACCGTATTTCAGAAATCCCTTCCCAAGTGAATTTCTATCTCTAAATGATTTTCGAGCTGCTACCTCACCCACTCTCAAAATCCATTCTCTGAGCCATCTTTATTGTGGTGCCTAAAAGACATATGCGATGTATTGCTAATTGGCAGTTGGGGATCACTTATCATTATTGATTTACTTTTAAATTACTTTGACGAGATGAGGAGCAATAAACCTGAGCATGTAACTCACTTTCATAACGGTATATTATTGCTGTTATCCTCATGTCTATACACTTTGTATCTGCAGTTTGCCTAAAATCCCTGGCTCGTTTTTGTTTGGAAACAGACAATTGTCTGAAGCAAAGACAGTGCTTTCCTGTGTCATTCAACAGCAAATACAACTGTTCTCTGATCCTTCTTAGGGCAACGGAAAAATTCTACAGAATAATAAAAGATTTCATATTCTTACTGAGGTTTGGTTTACAATATTTTGGACTGATCTGTCACGATGGAACTTCAGGTGGTAAGTTTCTTGACCTACAGTCCTGTTTGAAATGAAAACTCGTGTTCTAAAACGGGAATGTTCCTGCTAAGCTGTCACAAGTTTTCATGTTTACTTTTAGTGTTTTTCATGGGGTACAGATCTGTTGATTGATTACTTGCTGTTGAGGGTGTCTTTTAAAAGAAAAAAGTATTTTCCATACATTAGTTGGAGAAAGTCACTTGGAAAACATTTATTCATGTAATTATGCCAATGCTGAATTATATCAAAGGTAATTCAGAAAATTTTAAAAACTGTAAGCGTGCAGTCTTTGTGATTGGTAACATCAAATGATTTTTTAAAATGCTCAGATGATAGATTTTTTCCATAACTGAGCTGATGGCATAATCTGATCAGGACTTGACTATGGTGCATGCCTGTGAACTGACCTGTTTGTCTGAAGACCTTAATGGAAGCTTTGCAAGGCTGAGCAAACAAAATTCAAAGGATATAAAAGCAAAAGCTAGAAGTAAGGGACATTTGTGGGAAAACAAACACTTCGGTTCCTAAAATCCTCATCTGGGCCATCTTGGAGAGGAGAAGCAAAAATACTGACAGATGATCGCAGCTTGTGACCAGTCTTGTGGCCTCTCAGCTCTGTGCCACCACCTCAAGTGCTTTGCTCCCTGACACTCCCCCAGAGCTTGCTGCGCAAGAGGCCAGAAGTCTGCAAGAACCCATGCATTTATGAATCCCTGATTATTTTAAACATAATTTTTCAGCTCAATTTCATGTTTATCACTTATATTTTATTAGGGTGAGAGATACACAACCTTAATTTTAGGTCATCAGTGCATTTACATGTGTATGGGTCTTTGTGAGCTCCTGTAAAAAGCACATCGGTAAAAGAATAAAAAAGAAACGTTTACCGGATGAAAATAGTTCTTAAAGCATAGCCTCAGAAACCTTAACCTTTGGGCTCTGGGCTCTATGTTGGAACTTTAGAAGCCTTAGAACCGTAGAGTGTAAAATTGCGCTTACCAAAGAGCAGCCTTCCCAGAAGGAAGCTTAAGTGGCCCGAGACTGCAGTTCAGATAATAGACAACCCAGCTTCCTTGCTGAGTGCACTTTAAACCACTCTGGCTTTGGCTGGATTTTGAGTAAAATTGATTGTTACTTTCTAGAGTTTAGACAGATTATTTCTTTATGCAATTTTGTTGATTTAACTCTTTCTGTAATTTACTCTTATTTCTTTGCTGAGATTAGACCCTTGATTTGATTTTAAATTTGGCGGCAGCATTGGTTTATTCTTTATTTGAGTTTAAGTTATTAATAATTAAACTATGGTAGCATTTTCATACTTTTTCTTGGGTTTTTGTTTGGTGGTAATTTGGTTTCATTGATTTTAATAACATTCATGCAAAGAAATAAAATCAGATTTCTTTCGGTAAGTAACGTGGATCTGAAATCCTCTAAGACTAGCTCTACTTTATAAGTTCTTGATTCACAGGCTAAGCCACGGGATAATAATTTTAAAATAAAAATTGCTAGGTTTATATTGTCTTCAAGTTTGATATTTCAGCCATATGTGGAAAGATTTAGGCATACTGTTTCAGCTGAACTAGAGCATGTGGAAGGGAATACAAGCACTATAGTGGTGATGTGGTCATACAACAGATTGATACAGGCCCCAAAATCATTGCTTCTGCTTGAATTCCTGCTGCCTCTATTTTAAGCTAGTTTTGGTCTCATTAACCATTTCCCATCCATCTTTTTTATGTACTATTAAATATAAGCATCAGAGTAGCAGTTTCATTCCAGTGGTAGGAACACTTACAGATTGATGTGTACTCATATTCACATCAAAAAAAATTTTTTTTTGTTGTTATTTTGCTTTTGGTGGGACAGATAGGGTTTAATAACTGGCTTCAGTTCCAGAAACAGTATGGCAAGTAGTAGAAAGGTGCCACTGAGTAGGCTGAGGAAGAGGAGCCAATTTTAATTGCAATTTACAGTAGATGAACTAGATAATATTTATTTCTCACTTGATTTTTTTCCAACTTTTGATATGGAGAACAAAAGCTGAGAAAAACTTTTTGGGGAAGGGCCAGACTTTTGTTGTGTAGGAGACTGGAGCATCTCTCTTACNTTGAGTTTAAGTTATTAATAATTAAACTATGGTAGCATTTTCATACTTTTTCTTGGGTTTTTGTTTGGTGGTAATTTGGTTTCATTGATTTTAATAACATTCATGCAAAGAAATAAAATCAGATTTCTTTCGGTAAGTAACGTGGATCTGAAATCCTCTAAGACTAGCTCTACTTTATAAGTTCTTGATTCACAGGCTAAGCCACGGGATAATAATTTTAAAATAAAAATTGCTAGGTTTATATTGTCTTCAAGTTTGATATTTCAGCCATATGTGGAAAGATTTAGGCATACTGTTTCAGCTGAACTAGAGCATGTGGAAGGGAATACAAGCACTATAGTGGTGATGTGGTCATACAACAGATTGATACAGGCCCCAAAATCATTGCTTCTGCTTGAATTCCTGCTGCCTCTATTTTAAGCTAGTTTTGGTCTCATTAACCATTTCCCATCCATCTTTTTTATGTACTATTAAATATAAGCATCAGAGTAGCAGTTTCATTCCAGTGGTAGGAACACTTACAGATTGATGTGTACTCATATTCACATCAAAAAAAATTTTTTTTTGTTGTTATTTTGCTTTTGGTGGGACAGATAGGGTTTAATAACTGGCTTCAGTTCCAGAAACAGTATGGCAAGTAGTAGAAAGGTGCCACTGAGTAGGCTGAGGAAGAGGAGCCAATTTTAATTGCAATTTACAGTAGATGAACTAGATAATATTTATTTCTCACTTGATTTTTTTCCAACTTTTGATATGGAGAACAAAAGCTGAGAAAAACTTTTTGGGGAAGGGCCAGACTTTTGTTGTGTAGGAGACTGGAGCATCTCTCTTACGGGACTGGAGCATCTCTCCTATGAGGAAAGGCTGAGGGACCTGAGTCTGTTCAGTCTGGAGAAGAGAAGAATGAGAGGGGATCTCATCAGTACTCATCAATATCTAAAGGGCGGGTGTCAAGAGGATGGGGCCAGACTCTTTTTGGTGGTGCCCAGCGACAGGACGAGGGGCAGTGGGCACAAACTGGAGCACAGGCAGTTCCACCTGAACATGAGGAGGAACTTCTTTACTGTGAGGGTGTCAGAGCACCGGAACAGGCTGCCCAGAGAGGTTGTGGAGTCTCCTTCTCTGGAGATACTCAAAACCCACCTGGATGCATTCCTGTGCACCCTGCTCCAGGCTAACCTGCTTTATCAGGGGGGTTGGACTAGATGATCTCCAGAGGTCCCTTCCAACCCCTACCATTCTATGATTCTGTGTTTGGAGCAGAGCCTTTGCTCTCAGGGGGGGAAAGGATGGAAAGTGGGGGAGAGATCTCAGCTCTCTGCCAGTAGGAGTACTAATTTTGGACATAGCTGAAAAACGGGTTCCATGGAGGATTTACACCTCATCATTAACTTCCTTAGCTCTCATATCCTCCCTGGCCTCATACAGGCTTGCTTTNCTTTCGGTAAGTAACGTGGATCTGAAATCCTCTAAGACTAGCTCTACTTTATAAGTTCTTGATTCACAGGCTAAGCCACGGGATAATAATTTTAAAATAAAAATTGCTAGGTTTATATTGTCTTCAAGTTTGATATTTCAGCCATATGTGGAAAGATTTAGGCATACTGTTTCAGCTGAACTAGAGCATGTGGAAGGGAATACAAGCACTATAGTGGTGATGTGGTCATACAACAGATTGATACAGGCCCCAAAATCATTGCTTCTGCTTGAATTCCTGCTGCCTCTATTTTAAGCTAGTTTTGGTCTCATTAACCATTTCCCATCCATCTTTTTTATGTACTATTAAATATAAGCATCAGAGTAGCAGTTTCATTCCAGTGGTAGGAACACTTACAGATTGATGTGTACTCATATTCACATCAAAAAAAATTTTTTTTTGTTGTTATTTTGCTTTTGGTGGGACAGATAGGGTTTAATAACTGGCTTCAGTTCCAGAAACAGTATGGCAAGTAGTAGAAAGGTGCCACTGAGTAGGCTGAGGAAGAGGAGCCAATTTTAATTGCAATTTACAGTAGATGAACTAGATAATATTTATTTCTCACTTGATTTTTTTCCAACTTTTGATATGGAGAACAAAAGCTGAGAAAAACTTTTTGGGGAAGGGCCAGACTTTTGTTGTGTAGGAGACTGGAGCATCTCTCTTACGGGACTGGAGCATCTCTCCTATGAGGAAAGGCTGAGGGACCTGAGTCTGTTCAGTCTGGAGAAGAGAAGAATGAGAGGGGATCTCATCAGTACTCATCAATATCTAAAGGGCGGGTGTCAAGAGGATGGGGCCAGACTCTTTTTGGTGGTGCCCAGCGACAGGACGAGGGGCAGTGGGCACAAACTGGAGCACAGGCAGTTCCACCTGAACATGAGGAGGAACTTCTTTACTGTGAGGGTAACAGCGCACTGGAACAGGCTGCCCAGAGAGGCTGTGGAGTCTCCTTCTCTGGAGATATTCAAAACCCGCCTGGACGCGTTCCTATGCAACCTGCTCTAGGCTAACCTGCTTTAGCAGGGGGGTTGGACTAGATGATCTCTAGAGGTCCCTTCCAATCCCTACCATTCTATGATTCTATGATTACAAGAAAATACGGCGTGATCTTTGGGTTTATGTCTTTTTTTGTTTCTTTGGG
>VZSC01012441.1:92965-112737 GCA_013398225.1 Steatornis caripensis | reverse complement strand
TTTTTTTTTTTTTTTTGCATTTCAGTATTATGATATGGTTTTAATTCTCCCTCCATCACTAGTGGTGATTCATTTTCATGGCTCTTTCGGTCTGTCGTTCCACTCCGTTGGCAGGATGTTAAGACTCTTACTCAAAAGTGAGAAACAAGTCGCACACCCTGCTGATTTTAATCAAAACACTCTTAGTCTATTCCAGCAGAGATGATGCCTGCCGCCTTCTAGAAAACACTCACTTTCTCCTTGTAATCCATTCAGAGTTCTTGTTGGAATGAAGTTAGAGATTGTTGCATGCTTTTTGGAAAGAATATCCGCCTTTCCAAACTGAGCTTAATGTTATTGAATATTTAAAGATATATTTAATCTTCCAGCTGGCTAAGGATTTTGTCCTTTTGATCAGAAATCTTGAAATCTGCAGAAAGTCTGGTGCAAAAGCTGGGAAGGAAAAAACAAAATAATCTTTAAGAAAACCTGTTAATTATTTTTCTGGAGCGTATTTAAGCCTACAGCTTATTCTGTCTCAGATTTAACAGTTTGGAAATCCTTTTCATTATGCAACCCCAGGAGACTCTGAATTCTTTCTAAAACTGCAGAACCATGAAAGAGGGATTTGTCTGTATCCTTGACTGATCTGCAGTGCTGTTCAGTTATTACATGCCTCTGCTGAATGTGCGCAGTTCAAGGCAGGGTTACTCCCTGATAAGAAAGAAATTCAGGCACTGTGGATGTGTGAATATTTATGTCTGCAGTTTCTTTACACATGCTGCTTAAGATTGACTGTGGTTCAAAAAGCCCAATGACATCTGCAATACCTGGTTTTTGCAATAGGGCATGTTTATAAATGTGCTAATTTCTAACTTCTCAAAACAGTCTAGCCTTTGCCACTGTCCTTTGGCATCTTCTTACTCTCCTTTCTTACAAAATTATCTACTTTCATGTTTTATTGCCTGCTTCTTTATTATTTTCTGTACTGAAAGTAGCACTTGCAGCATTACCTATTCTGTTGTCTTTCAGGTGGCTGTTGTTTACAAGTGACTACAAGTCAGTCGCCTCTTAATTTCTTTTCATATAGACAAGTCAGCATCTCAGTTTTCACTTGGTTTGAACTGCATCAGATGACAGTTGTTAGGGCTGAGAAACCATGGAGTCTTGGAAGAGAGTTTTTTGCTGTTGTTCTGCCACTTGATACCTAGTTTTTGTAGTTTTTTCTTGTACAATATTTTGGGTGCTGATTGCATCTTTCTCCAACAGATAAAAAGTTCACAGGACATACTGGAGATGGTGTTGAAGGATTTTCTGCACGGTTGTTACGTACACAGGCTGTTTACTATGCTTTGCAGTGTCTGCAAACTGCCTGAGCATCCTGTTTCAGGACACGCTTCTGGCTGCCCCAGGTCTGCGGGGTCCCATGGACCTCACCTCGCTCTGAGGCATCTCCTTCGTGCAATGACTACGACTGGCAGCTCCTGCCTATTTCCAGTCCCCCTGGTTCTGGGATCAGTCTCACTGTGCCTTGCTCGGCAGTTAAGTGGAACATTCCTAAGCCGGGTGACGTGCTGGGTCAGGGATGCAAAGCTGTGTACCTGGGACCACGCAGCCCACCCTGGGCCTCACCGTGCAGAAGCCCAGACATACCGAATCCAGCCTGCATGTCTTTTTTATAAGCATTGGATCAGGCCCTTAGACACTGTCTCCTCAGCCTCTTCTCAGTGATTATGTTCCCTAATGCGTCCATCGTGATATTTTAAATCGGTTAATTAACTTATCCGCTGAGCATGAACTCAGACTCCTGCAGCTGGCAGCATTAGGTGTTCTTTAGATGCGATGCAACTTTAAAAGCTGTCTCTTATTATTTTCATCTTGCTCTAGCAGAGTTATGTTCTGTAGCCCTTGTTAGACCTTTGATGAACTATGGGTGTCCATTAGCCTACTATCTAGGTGCTTATCGGTCATATTCTCAAGTTTCCCATTGCTTCTGTGGCACGGTTAGTATAATTAGATGTAATATTTTTCAGGACTGCAGCACATTATCTCTGCATGGCTAAGCAAAAATGGCTTAAAAATCTTCAAGTAGGATTTTTTTTTTTAATTCCTCTTGTAAGGGACCTTACATGGCCATTGATTCATTCAGTTAATTAACTAAATTCAACAGTTAATTAATTTTCAACAGAGATGAAATATTACCAGCTTTTTTAGGGAACCAAGACCATTTCACTGCTGTGGATCAACTCCAAAGAAATCTGTGAACTTGCCTTTTCTTCTGTAGTGAGATGAAGAGCCTGGGAGAAAAGTAGTTTTGTTCTGATCCCTAAAACTGTACCAAGAAAACGCCTCAAAACAACCCACTCAAAAGAAAAATGATCACTAAACAGGAACATGAGTTTTTGAGTTCTTTTTCAGCTCATACACATACATCTATACTGGAGGCTGTGTATTGTTTATATACATATGTCATATTGATCATTAAAAAAAAACCTATCAGCACAGAGTAGTTTATTTTGTGAAGTGAATACAGGCAACAACGGCTATCTGAGGTCCTTTTCTGGAGAGGCATGTGTGGTCCTGTGGCATAAACTGCTCTGTCCTCAGTGCAGATTAGTCCCTTGTTCTGGATGGGATTCCCTTTGCTGCCCATAGAGAGCAATTGCTAAGGGAAGGGCAGGCAGCCTCTGGGATGGGTGCTTGAGGTCTCAGCCTCTTTCTTTGCTGCTGACCTGAGAAGGATGCGTGTTTTAAACTTTCTCTCACGGTACAAAGATGAGTCATTCCCCCTTTCCTCACTTTAAATTATGCTTTATTCATTCACGTTGCTTTGATGTGCTTTGCTGGATTTTCTAGACATTTTTCTTTTTGTATGCTGAACTTTTCTCTCTTCATAGTCCTAATTTTTTCAAAGATCAATAGAGTGCACTGGTGCATCAAACTCCTTATTTCTGTGGTTTCTTGTTTTTCTGGTTTAGAGGATTCTAGCCTGAATTCTTTTTGTCTGGCTTTCAAAATACAGTCAGGATTGGACTTTTTTAATCCAAAGCAATACCTGAGCTATAAGTTAAAATAACATATGCTCCGTGACACCCAGGAACTACAATAACACAGGAAATGCAGGGAGCTTTAGAAGTGTATGGATTTCTGAGTATGCAGACATTTCATAGTTTCACTATAGTCAAAAGCAAATGTGCAAACTATAAAAAAAATTGCAACAAGACTATCTATGTTAAATTAGAAAAGCAGTGAACTGTAGATAATTAACAGCCTGGATACTGCAACTCTGAAAGCAGTGTGAATATGCGATAACTCCAATTTATTAGTGAGTACAGTTGCACCTAAGCTATTTTGAAAACATTTTATATTGCAGTAATGAAACTGTTGGACCTAAGACCTCCTGTGCAAATGAACCCATTCACTGCATTGGCTGCACAAAATTGCATTGCCAGGACGAAATGCTACGAGAACTTCAACTTGTTTCATTCAGAATTGATGTTTTAACATCTAAGACCATGATCCTGTCACAGGATGTGTTCAGCTGGCTCCTGCGCCGAGCACTCTGGTCACTGCTGGGTTTTTAAGTGAAGACCTGATTGTGTATACCAGAGAGCAGAAGGGAGCTCTACTTTTTGTCTTCCCCACGACAAAACATCGCTACTGTTGCTTCAGTTGCAGTTTTCCTTGTAGCTGTGTGCAAGGATGTAAAAGAAGGATACAGTTAGTTGGAAAACTTGTTTTTAAAGAAAAACTGTAAAAAAGTATTAGTAAACATTTGCCCAAAATATGTTAGCTTTTGCATAAGTGATGATACCGGTAGGTGTGCTCATGAGGTGAAATCACAAGAAAGAAAGAAAAAGAAGTTAAGATGTAGTATCCTGGTTTGACCCCAATGCAGTACTCCATCCCATACACATCATGCTCAGAATAAAGGTGAGGACTCATAAGGGTCACTCCCTCTCCCTTTATGGCCAGGGCACTGATGGGCTCTAACGGCCCTGAGCAGCCTCGCCTGGTGCTTCCTCCCACACCCATGGCCCAGGAGCCTATTTAAGCCCAGCATGGGGCTGTTGCAGGGTGCTGCTCTCCAACTCCACCTAGCTCCTTACTTAAGTATCTGAGGAGGACTCTACCTGATTATTCTGCTTGTGACCCTGAATCCAGCTCTTGCCTGCTGCTGAGTACAGTCTGGGACTTTGCTGGGGTGTGCCCTGCAGAATCGGGGTGATGTATTTGTCATCGGGGTGGGGGGAGGAGCTTGATATTGGGTTTGTGCATATTTTCCTATTATTGTAATACACAATCCTTGTAGTTAGATTAAGGCTGTTTTTAGCTTTTCCACCTAAGTCTCTTTCCATTTTCTCTTTCTCCTCCATTTTGGGAAGGGAGGGAGTTAACAAAGAGTGTCTGTTGTTCGTTTAACAGCCAGCCCAGCTTTAAACTGAGACATGTAGGTGTTTGTATTTTTTTCTATAGGTGAGAATTGTAATGTAAAAAATAACTCATTTAGATGAAAATGGAATAGCAAAAAACTTGAGTGAGAAAAAATTATCTCTGATGAAAATTTGGATGAAAAGGCTTTTTTTTTTGGGATGCATCCTAATGCTTTGCTGGAAGCTGGACAGAGCCTTTTACTTGGCCCGATGTGTCTCCTTAGTGTATTTATAACTAAAACTTTTTGATGTGTTTAGCTCCCAGGATAGTAGGTTCCCACACTCAATCCCTTCTATCATGATGAAAAGTAATGTTAACTTTTTCTCTGAGATGTCTGAATAGTGAGTCTTTTTGAGTGTTGTGGTGGGAAGCATGAACTCACAGCTGCAAACTTACACACACTTATGAGCAAGCTGTACTCAGAAGCAGCTAACTGACCTCTTGAGGTTCTCCGATGTTCAAAAATGGAAAGGCAGAGAAGTGTTAAGTTCCGAGTACGATATGTGTATTTCAGGCTGTGGGAGAGAGGTGTCAGTATTTGATATTACGTGTTATTTTAGTGTAATCAAAGATGTTTGCGTGGGGCATGGGTAGCTTAGAAACCACTCTAAGAGGACAAACCTGAAAGGAAACTTTACTCCTATTGGGTTGGAGAACGATTGCAGCTGCTGTGTAGAGATGATCCTGCTGCCTGAGCTGCCTTCTAGGGGC
The DNA here is from genome assembly GCA_013398225.1 of Steatornis caripensis. NCBI lineage: Eukaryota > Metazoa > Chordata > Aves > Caprimulgiformes > Steatornithidae > Steatornis > Steatornis caripensis. The sequence goes on along the minus strand of VZSC01012441.1, from coordinate 107,613 downwards.
AATCCCGGATGCCAGCTCTGCACATCACAGATACTGCAGTTAAGTGTAGTCAGCTGAGCAGACTTGTGTTTATGCGCAACGTGCATTTAGATGGAAGTAGTTTAGGCGGAGTCCATCGCAAGGGCTGACTTTCCCAGCCTGGGTTGCGTTCTTCAGTGAAATGACACCACCCTTGTGTGAGACAAATAGTATCTGTTGAAGTTAAGTGCCGCTGCTGGGCTGGGCTTGTGACCTTCAGCTACTTTGCAAAATGGATGCAGCTAATCTGTAGCTAATATTGCTTACTTCTATTTATTTTTCAATTCACAAGACAAGAATTGCTTTTCCTTTGTGAAAATGTGTAATAAGGCAGGTTTGTAACAACTCTGTATTACAATACTTACAAGGGAGGAACAAAATATGATTTGATGCCATTCTAATAAATCATGTAACGTATATTAGACTCTTCACTGTGTGCACCAGATATTTTCTGAGAACCCATGGAAAGAACTTGGCTCTGTGTTTGTAACCAGCTAGTGTATATTTTAGGAATATTTTTACTTAATTTAAATCCAGGGGTATAGGTTACTATTCTGAGTTCTCCACACATGAAATAAAGTAATACATTAAGTCAAACTGTCTGCCTCCTGGGCAGAGAAACCAAGCACTAATCATGCATCTGTGAGTCACAGAAATAAAAGGAGTTTGAAGGGCCCCTAATGCACATTTCCTGTCGTCTTTCTGTTTTAGCTCCCAGGCTTCTGGTTTTGCAATAGCAGAGGCGGGAAGTATTGTTGGTTGGGCGCAAGAGGAATGCTGACAATCGTCTTCATCCGGGTATATGTTTTCACAAAAACATGAATTGCAATAAGTACTGTCGCTAGCTTAAAATCATTTTATTGACTTCATGGACTATTGCACAAGTAAAATCTGGTGACACCATACCATACTGGCTATGTCTCCTGGTGCTTAGAGCAGGCTCATCTCCACTTTTAAAATGTTTTTGAAAGTGTATTTATCATGTGTTGTCCACAAATTAATTTCTGTCTTTGCTATCTCAAGTCAAATATTTTACACTAGCTGTTAATGTGAACCTGTATGTTAAACTCTGGGGATTCCCTTGAGAATGTCTTTTAGACCAGATTCAGTAGGACCTTAAGATGGGCTAATTAAACTGTGAAATCACAGGCTAATCTGAAAGCCAGAAGAATTTGAATTTATTTTGTTCCCATCCAGTGGGTTTGTTTATTTGGTTTCATTTTTAAATATGTGTATCAAGCTCTGGGCTTATGTACAAAAATTTAAAAAGGATTAGGACTGCAGCTTGGATACCATAGTGATAAGGGTGGTATGACTGTGTGCAGGGACAGATTCACTCGCCCACACTAAGATGTACTCATTTTCCATTAGACCTCAGTCAGTTTTGCAGAGAAGGCTTGGGAAAAACTTTGCAAGACTGGAAAGCCAGTGCACAAGGTTTCCCCTGGGGCTGTGGAACATAAAGGTTGCAGAGAGGAGGAGGATTTTCTGAAAGCACCCCCTGTCCTACCCTAGCTCAAGTGCTCTGCAGGGTCATCAGCTGTGTGCTATTGCCCATAGCAAGAAGCTGCCTACCTGATGCTGAGGGCTGGGCCAAAGTAACCCAGTCTGCTGAGTGCCACTGGCAGTTTTGCTCACTTGTGAGTCCACATAGAGCTCTACTCTCGACAGCAGGTGTTGATGTGGCATCACATAACCAGGCGTAACTGCAGAAGCCTATGCAGGTGTCCAGCTTTGAGGATAATAATGTTTCCTACCTCCATCCTCCTTTTGCTTTCCTAGTTGAAAATTCCTTCCAGGAGCAACATAATTTAGGCTTTAGGCCTCATATCTTATGGCATTGGGAAGAGGTTGAGAGGAATTGTCCTGTGAGCCACCAGCTGGACTCCTGAAGGTGTGATTTTTGCAGCACAGGGACTGGATATTTTTTTGGACTTTCAAAGTTGCAGACTATCTTATTGGAAAAGATGCGAGGCCAGCATCAAAACCTGCCAAGCCAAAGTGAATGCTCCTGTTTAAGTATAGTCCAGGCTGTAACATAACCCCAGGATTTTACCAGACTGGGTAACATAACTTGCCACACATATGTTCCATATTAACTCCTTGCGGTTGAAAGCCCTGCCACTTGCCTGAAAGTCTACATATTGTACAGCATTTGGGCTCTGTGGGGAAGACAGACAGAAGGAAGGAAGGAAATTATGGATAGTGTGTGGATGGGCAGACTGGTTAGTTATCCACTCACTCTGACATTCCCATCTTGGTATGAAATGATTTGGGGTTTTTTTGGTCTCCCTCCCCACTCTTTTTTCTTTTTTTGTTTTGTTAACCTGGAGACCTCTTTTTTTTTCTTATCTGTGTATGCTTAGCTGTTTTGTTTGGACCCTTGTTTGAAAAACAAAGCTGAACAGGTTTCCTATTGGTGGTTAAGGGTTAATTGAGTGGTTATCCATGTGATCTGGCTGAGAGGTTCAAATAGAAGAAGGTGCCTCAGCTGTTTGGAGACCTGGGCAAGAAAAATCTGGAAGCCTCCTTTCAAAAATCTCCACCTTTATGCTGACCTTTGCAGAGCAATCCAAGTAGTGGATCAGCTTGTGAAACTATAAAAATCAACTGAAGTATTTGTATTTATATAGCAGTAACAAAAAGTTAGACCTCTTTTCTTTCCAGTTTGTACTGTTCTTAAAAAGAATTAATAAGACATATAAAGAGATGTGCTTTGAAACTGCAAGTCAGATGTCTGTTTACAGAGTCCCAGCCTCCAGAGGAAGCACATTTGGGCTAGGAATCACAGGAAGGAAGGCTGTAAAAATCTTTCCCATAAATTTCCGCAGGCTGCCTCGCTGCATTTCAGTGGCTCCAGAAAGAAATTTGTCAAAGGGGCAGAAATATTTCATCAAATGCTTTTGAATCTCCAAGGCCTGGTTTGGGTTGTCAAGGAATGTCCTTACTGAAACCACACTGGTGTGTTGCCACCTTGACAAATGTACCCCACTGCTGCCAAATTTCAAGATGGGAACAAAGGTGATGGTCCTTCAGGTGAAGGTTACAGCAACGTTACTAGGCTTTCACCTCAAGCAGCAAGACTAGCACAGCTGGACTGAAACAAAATTCAGATACCTGCAGTGTCTCTCCAGGTTTGCTGGGTTCCCGGGAAGACATGCTGTTGTCCATTTGGGCAGAACATAAACACACCTAATTAGTACAGAAGTGGCAAGAACCCATATTTCTCTTCGGCATGAGATCTGTTTACAAGCAGCCACCTGAAGACTTTTCAAAAGCCGTTTATCCTTATGAAATCTTGGAGAGAATACAAGCGAACTTTCTGGAAGCTGGCCTTTTGCTATTAGGTTATTAATGACATATGCTTTCTGGGTTGCTATTTCTCTTCCATGGTGAGTAGGTGCCTTGAGCCACCCTGCTCACTGCAACTGCAAGAAATGCTGGGTCAAAATTGCTCTGTTTCCTGAGCTTTGACTTTCCTGCCTCTCACTGGAAAGGTAGCAGGGTTTATTTTTTGCCTTCCCTCCTACCTCAGCCTTTGCTGCTCTTCCTGTGATGTGAAGGAATAAACACTGGGTGGTGAAACTCCAACATATCAGGGAGTTTAGTGGCCTGTAAATCAACTCTGTAGCCCCAGACAGGACCTAGAAATCTCTACAGAGAGCTCAGGGTGTCATACAATGAGTAAAATGTTAGGAAGCCCATTGTATGAGACAGTGAGCAATAAAGAAGCATTCCCATGCTCCTAAAGGAATCAGTAGCATCATCAGATCTTGGTTGTGCTGGATGGCACTGACTACTCTACCTCCACAGGACATTTAAGTGGAGTGTGTTCAGGAAAAGATCCAGAGCTTGGAACAAAAAGGGTTGAATTTTAAAGATTCTTTTGATTTCGGTTCAATTTAATGGTCCTTTGTAGTCCTGCCATCTATGTGTCTGGTTGTGAGCTTAAAAGTTGCTTCCTTTCTAAAGAAAAGACAGAGTAGCTGTGATAATGCACAGTAAAGAGGAAGACTGGGCATATCCATTCTCTCTCTACCATCAGGAGACCAAAGGGACAGCCATTGAAATTTAGAAAGAGGAGGTTGAAAAAATAATTTAAAAAAATTTGTGGTACTTCATTGCATTCAAACTACATTGAAGCCTCAAAGGGAGGGGGTGGGTACCAGATCAAATGCAAGCAGTAAAATACTATACCAAACAAAAATGATAGGAATGATTTTTCCTTTAATTAAGAAGTAATCCATCCATAACCATACAGCAGAACAGATAGGTCTGTTCTGAAGAATTCACCCTGCGCAGCCAGTTGATTTTGTTGCAGCCACAGATAATCTGAAGACAGCTCTGCCTAGGCTGCCAATCTTGGGCAGCGGCAATAGGTTGTTACACAAGTCTGTATATTTCAAGTCATCTCCTAAAACTGGTTCTACCCTGCTCTGAAAAATGCATTTGTTTAGTGACCAGTAGCTGACCATTTGTGAGTTGTGTTCACACCCTTGTGATCCTCCTGTAGTTTCAGTATCTGTCGTCTTGTTCTCTCAGGAGTCTCTGCTACTCTTCCCTGCTCTTCTGCCACAGCATTTAACAGGTCACTTCTGGATAAACACAACTATTGTTTTGTTAGCGCAGCCTAGTCCTTCTGCAAAAATACCAGTCCTTTAGGAGATACAGATACATGGCAAAATCATTGCTGTGCTAAAAAAAGTTTTACAAAGTCATGTTAGTCTGTCACAGGATACTGTTACTGCCAAGAATAAGCAAAGTTAGGAGAAGACAGCAGGCATCTGTATAAAGATTGAGACTGTATAGAGATTTCATTAATAACAACTGTAACTTTGAAAGGGCTGTCAAGCAGTACAGAAGGATAATTAACGTCAGTGTTTAAGCCAAAATCAGGTTGGGAAATCACCTAATGTTGGAATGGTCAGATTACCCCATGCTCTTTGAAGCACGTAATAGCAGCCCCTGAAAGGGGCCTAGTGATGCTTTCTGGGTAAAAGTTGGGTCTGGCTCCTTGGGGCAGCCACTGCTGTCCTCCGATGGTGTCTGCCAGAGCGGCTCGACTGGTGCCTCCTGCAAGGATCTCCTGTTGTTTTGAGGTAGGAGAGGATATAGGAGCCAGCCCGGAGAGGACACTGAAGTCTAGCCAAAAAATGGAGAGCTACAGGGAGGCTTAACCTGTCTGTAATCAACTATATGGGAAATGAAGGGTTGGCAATAGTGCCCAGTCTAGCAGACTGAGGTACATAAAAAAAAAGAAATCTATCACCTGGGAGGTGATGCCAGGCAGTCAGATCAAAAAAGGGGAAACACTCCAAAAGTGAGGGCAGCCATTCATTGGAGCAGTTTGTGAAATGATGGATTCTCCATCGTTGCATAGAGATTGGAAGTTTTTTCCTTGAAAAGATACTTTGCTCCTCTCAGCCATTAACTGAGGATCTTGATATTTTTTTAGTGTAGACCAAGCAATCCCAATTGTCCCTTCCAGGTATGGGACCTCTACCTGCTGCTTTGACTCTCTGACTTCTCAGTAAAACTCAGGTGGGCAGAAAATCTGACCTTACCGAGTTTCCTTATATTTCTCTTCTCTGGGAAGCAGGTTTCACTGACCTGGTGTGCTGGCCAGACACAGAAGACTTTAAACTTGGGAAGAAGAAGGTCTTTAACTGAGCTTTCTTTCATGTCCTTGCAGGGTCACACTCTCTGCACTTGTTATTCTACTCGCTCATCTGTAAAGAGAGAACAGATACATAAATCTCTAAGCTAATTCTGCCCTCCTCCATCACAGGGCAACAAAGGTGCAGCTCAACATATTTGTTGTAGAAACTGCTCCATACAGAAAGTCTGGTGGAAATGCTACTTGGGTGGCTTGGGTTACAGATTTGCCCTTCTGCTCGCCATCCACACCAAAGGGAGTTCGCGTGGGCTGTGTGATGCTGCAGGGAAAGTTTTATTAGGCACTTGTATTTGCTGCTAACTTGTGCTGCTTGATGTGTCTGTCTTCGTGCTGCGTGCTACAGGAGGGAGGCGGCAGCCTGCGGCACCTGAAAAAAATCAGAAGGTACAAAGAGGGAACTGGGGTCATCAGGGAACCATTTTGTTTTGCTGGCAGGGGTCTGTGAAAGAAAGCTAGAGGTAGAATAGAAGCAGCATGTGGGAACTGGAATATATAGTGCCCAGCCTAGAAAAAGTGTTTTGTCTCCCTGTGTTCAGGGCTGGCAGATAGTGCTGTCAGACCACGGGGTGGCAATATTTAGACTCAGTGTGCAGAAGTTAGCCATTTGAGGGAGCCATGGTGTGCTCAGTATGCAGAGGAAATAGATACAAAATGACTTCGGTTACTGTCCCAGTTACTACTTCACGTTCTTTATCGCATTTCACACAAGGCTGTCATCCCCCTCTGATGAAACAGCAGTATGTCCAAGGATGCAAGTTGTATTCTTTCTGGCCTTCTTTCTCCCAAGTAAAATCTGTAACTGTGTTTATGTATCGTATACTGTGTCTTTCACACAAAGGAAAAACAGCCACCTCTGCCTGAAAATATCTTTATGTGCTGGTTTCTATGAAACAATGATGTTTCATAGCAGAGTCAAAACTTCTTGACAGAGTTAAAATCCTTGTGAATTAAAATGTTTTTTTTTCTATGTGTTGCCAGAGCTGGAAGGAGAAACTAGTAGACCAGGGGTAAGAAACATGTATGTTTTTGCTAGTGATGCCAAATAAATAACCTTCTGATAGTGAACAAAAGCAGGAGAAGAAATCAAGTGCTGCCATTCTTTAAGTTACCTTTAAAAGTACAGATCAAAATCTAAAGTTCCCTTTTGTGTTAGCCTTCAATTTTGGCAGTCTAATATCCATTGCTTAATTTTGTTCATGTAGAAAAAAAGGTGCAAGTAGTTTTAAGCCCTGTTTAGTTTTGCTATCAGGCCTACATAAATGCTACTATAACCTGGATGGGGAGAAAGTGCCAACAGCTATAAGTACCTTGACAGCTTTATTTCTGTCCTGAAACACATGAATGTTTGCCAGTGCTTATATACCTGAGGGAAGAACTTGGTGTTGCTTAATAAAGGCCAAAAGTTTTATTAGCTATTCAGGCTTCAAACAGTCTTTCATGCAGTGCAGAATAAAACAAATATTCTACTGAGCTAAACAGTAGCGAAGTTATTGTGGATGGTGACAGAGTTGAACTCTGCTGTAAAAAAAAAAAGTCTATAAACAGAGGCTCATATATTTTTCTTTATGTACTTGGTCTTTGTTCCCTTAGTGAGAACCCCGCCGCACATCAAGGGTTTCACCTGAGGATGAAAGGTTGGCTCTCAGCTGGCTGGCTACCTCAGCCATCCCTAAATATTCAGCATCCTGTGAGAACTTAGCACAGTTACTGAATGAGTATGAGATGACCTCTTGCTTAAAGCTGTAGGTTTGTATCTGAGAGCTGGTGAGCTAGCTGAGTTTCACTGGAAATCTGCTGTCTAAATGTGGCTGGCATTGTGGGGTAGGTAATTGGGTTTTTGTCTCTCGTGAGTTTCTGTAAAATGCCTGCTGCTTTAGAGAAACATTGTGAGTAATGAAGTAATAAAAGATTTTGATATTTACATAGAATAGGCTACTTCATTGAAGAATGCCATTTTAAAAATGGAAGAATTGGAACACTGGGACATAAACACAGCTCCACAAAGCAGAGGAGAATTACAGGCTGGTAAGGAATTACTTGGGATCTCTTGTCTTCCATTTAAAATGTCCAGCACAGCATTTCTTCAGCAGCCATTACCCTGACAAGAACTAGTATGCTGAGTTTCCACTAGAATTTATTATGTGGATTTGCAGAAGAAATGTTCTTGCCCTCTCTCTGCAATTTTACTTAGAACTTTACACTACTGTGGTTTCACTGGCTTGCTATTGAACTAGCAGAGCAAGAATTTAATAAAAGAGGCTTTCAGGCTGAACTCTAAAGGTACAGTGAAAACTGAATTAAGCCTTGCAATGAGGGCATTCATTAGCTAGGGTATAAGGGCATTCAGCAGGTGATATTAGCTTAATTTGTTGTAGTATGAAACTCTCTCAAGGTCCCTGTTATCTAGACATCCATGGAAGACCCTGAGTCAGTATGTCCAGTGTGGAGTCTGCACTGCTCTGGGGGTGTGCTCTGATTCTCCAACCACAGACACTGGTGCTGGAAGGGTGACTCCAGCACAAGGGGGATTCCTCCAGTTTCAGAGGGGAAATATAAATGCTATTGTGTCAGAGCTCCTGCTCTTGGCACAGGGAACATCTTCATTTATCACCATGACAGGGTGAGCTGTGGTTCAACCGTAAAATGGATGCCTTTGACCCATGTCAACTGTGGTTAGGGAGCTGCTGCTCAAATCGCCCAGCAGTGGGGAGATCAAGTGGGGCTCCATCCAGAGTGCACTGCAAAACTGATCACATTAACATGACAGGCCCAGCTGTGCTTGCCACCTGCAAACTCTTTGGTCTGGGAGCCTCTGATGGCAGCAGATTAAAGAGACTCAGAAATTACTTCTTCAGATGTAAGCAATCGTTATTCACTTGGAGGTACCTGGTGTGCAGAGATTGGAGGATGTAGATGCTAAATAGCAGCCAAAGTACCCACATACCTTTTGTAGGTTGAGCCTGAAGGATCATCTCCACAGATCCTTTCACTTTAATCCCAGTCTTTAATTATATGCCTCAGTAATAAGCTTTTAGCTGAGTTATTGCCATCTCTAGCTGGGAGAGATAGCTGTTTGCTGCTCTGTCACCCCGGCTGCGTCTTGGCCAGCTTCTTACTGTGGAAGACCTACTTCCTCTCCTAGCTGCTGCATTATTTTTAATCTTTTGTGCTGTTTCTGATTTCCATGGCTTTGACAATCTGTTCCCTTGCAATGCACCATTGTGTGGCTCCTAGCACATAGAATTTCCCAGTCACGCAGCCCAGGCTTTTTAACATGTGTCTGCAGAAGTCATTTACCTCAGGTGTCTTATTTCCATTATTGTTTTGTTTCCTGTTTACAAGCAGATAAAACTGCAGTTCCCAGTCTTCATAAAAGCAAAAGGTACTGCCAGTTTCATTTGCTCCCTGTGCTGCTACAATCTTCCTCCACATCAATTTCCAGCTGCTGTTCTGGTCCTGCGAGGCAGTGCCTGAACAGGGCAGCCTGCTCTAATTTATGTAGACAGACTTGCCCATGCTGTCTCTGGTACAGGAAGGATACAAAAGTGAGCTTCTAGACAATACTGTACTCTCTTTGTAACTGGCCCCGTGTCCTGGTGGGTCTGGCTGTCAGAGGATTGGAAAGTGCCTTTGCAGTATTGGAATAAAAAGTAAGCTTATGTTTCTTTGTTGTTGGAGCCTCCTTTGATCCTGCTTAGCAGGGGTGTTCAGTTTCTATTTCCAAATTCCACGTCAGTTTGGCACGTCAGCTTTAAGGAATCCAAAGTAATTTGTGTTTAAAGAGCACCCTGGTTTTGTTTACATATAAAACTGCTAAAGTGAAAAATGCATTAGACAGATCTGAACAAACTTGGACCCCTAGGGAATTCCGCTTCATCTGCAATTTTAGTCTCCTTTTCCATCATCTGCAAAGAAAGTGGGTAGCCACAGCAGAAAACCCAGCGACAGCACTCAGATTCAGACAAGTAGTCCACAAGGACACATGACAGAACTGCCAGTTCCTTGGTTTCCCCAGATGCCCTGAGCTTCCCCAAAGGCTTTCTTTGCTGCTGAAGGAGGTGGACTCTGAAGAAGTCAGTATACTTGTATTTTAAGTTTAGGAAGAGAGAAAAGAATAAATTACAGATTCAAGAGATGGTTCCTAGAGAATTTCTCTTTTTTTTTTTTTTCACCTTGAGCTTGCCTATAATCTCAGCCATGGTGATATCGACATGTTGTTACAGGATAGTTTGATGGAGTTCCCACGCATCAAAGTAAAGATGCCAAAATCTGCTGGGAATTTGAGCTCTTTAAGAAAGCGACTATATCACGTTCAGCTCTCAGCGCCGCTGGGTCCCCTCCATGACCAGGATCCTAGGTAAGAGATCTGACAACCACAAATATCTCCAAGCAAGGAACCACCTTGTCACTTACGTAGCAGCCAACGTCAAAGCAGTGACTAAAGGAATCCTGTATTCAGCTGAATCTCTACAGCCAAGGAAAAGGACTTTTAAGCAAGTTTCCATGCTCTGCTGAGCACTACTGAGTAACCACAGTGCTGAGCAGAGCCCTCAGCCGCCAGCCCTTTTCAAATTTGTGTGCACTTTATGTAGCCTGAGTATTCCTTGGTGAAGACTGGTCTCCTGAAAAGGAAATGCTTCATTTCTTCTGATATCCTGTTAGGCAGCTCGGATCTCACAGTACCAAATCCTTCCTCCATCAGTGATGATNACAGTGCTGAGCAGAGCCCTCGGCCGCCAGCCCTTTTCAAATTTGTGTGTACTTTATGTAGCCTGAGTATTCCTTGGTGAAGACTGGTCTCCTGAAAAGGAAATGCTTCATTTCTTCTGATATCCTGTTAGGCAGCTCAGATCTCACAGTACCAAATCTTTCCTCCATCAGTGATGAGTTAAGTTCCCATTGATCCGTTTCAGTAGAAGGCAGCAACCAAGACTGCTGTGTAGTATTCCTTTTCCTACTGACATGGACGTTACACTTTGTCTTCCAAAATTAAGTGCATTTACTTAACAGGTTTTCAGTTTTCTTCTACAATTATGAAGACTAAAACTGTAAAATATGAGGTGCTAACTGATATGCTATTTTTTCAATAATATATGAACAGGATAAGCTGGAAACCAGTTCAAACTCTTGCCTCGGATTATCTCTCTACTTTGATTAGTTCTAGAAAGCAAAAATAGTGCCAAGCAGGTGTGAAATGAAGGAACTCCAGCTTTATGCTAAAAGAGGGAGGGAGTTACTGAGCTGAACAGAATGCGTGAATGGTCAAAGACGTGGGGGACACATTCAGTTTCTGAATGTTGTATGGGCTGAAGCCATGTTTGTGTTTTTGGTCACTGGTAGGTAAGAAGTAGAGTTTGAAATGCATAACATTTTTTTATCAATATGCTCTATATCTGCCACAGCTTTCAAACAATCCCTAATGCTCATTGCTAGGAAGGTTTCTCCCTGATTACAGGGAATATTGCTCTTATGGTGGAGTTCTGCCATCTCTTTTTGCAACTCCCTGTTTCTCCAAGCTGGTGGAGAAGTAACAGTGATAAAACATGACGCAAATTTTGATGAGGTCATTAAGCCTTTTGTTCTTACCATGAGTATTTAAAACCTGTGTATGTTCTCAAGAGAGATCATTGCTGGAATTTAACCTGACTTTTTTAGACATTGGAGGGTGGAAAGGGAGAGGGTCTTGGTGTTTAATTTAATGTACATTCTGGAATAGTGCAGTATTTGCACAGTTTACAGAAAATACAGAAGTATCTGATTCTGAACTGTGATACATAATATTTTTCCATCCTGTTACACAGAAATTTACACTTGGATTCTATCATGACTCATCAAGTTATCCTGAAATAACAATTTTTGGAGACTAGGCCAACCTAACTTTGTATATAAAACAGCAGAAGTTCTCCCAGTTCTGAAGCGGTTGGACTTCTATCAGCCAGGGACTTCAAAGAACTTGGATCTTCTTTCTTGGAGTCCCTCAGGGAATCTTTAGAGATTATTTAAAGTGAAATAGCTTTGCAGGAATGTATCCTAAAAAAAAAGCATCATATAAGGTGAGATCATCCTTGAAATGATGTATAAATCGGATATGAAATACACTCTTCAGGTACTCAGTCCTTCTTATATCCTCCAGATGTAAAACGAGAGATGTAACTTTTACTCATGGTTGCTTATTCTTTTTGTATTCTGTAGCTTTGAGCTTTGTTAGATATGATATATAATATGCTGTATTTTGATATTATGTTAAAAGTTGCAAGTCTGCTGAGAAAGATCACATAAACCTACTAACAATATTCCTACCTTCTGAAGTAAATAGTAGAAGAGAATAAAGTGCATTCACAAATCAATATAGAATATAGTTTCTGTACCACAGAAAGATGCTACTCTCTTCCCTAATGGAAAGATATGATAATCTGGCTAACATGTCACTTGCATTCCATAAAACATTGCTTTCATAACTTGTAATTTCATTTTAGCCTAAAGGAAGAGCTGACCTGCATTGTTTGCTTGGTTTTTTATTTCCTTCTGAATTACCAGAAGATTATTTTTTGCAGGGAAGAAGTGCAGTAATGGCCTAATCAACTGTTGTAGTAAAACTTCAGTAATATACTCCACTTGCTTTGTCTGATGGCCGAAGTCAGGAATGATGTTGTCTATAAAAGAGCATAAACTACTTTTCTGTATAATAGCCAAACCAGAGAGGAATTCTCAATCTTCATTTCAGTGCAATACTGATGCCGGAAATAAATACTGTGTTACAAAACAATTCTTAATATTGTGATGATGCAATGTCTCTGGTATATACTCTTTAAATAACTTACCATACAGATTTTCTTAAAATCACCATAGGAGATTAATTAATTCTAGAAATACTAACAAACCAGCTGCCCCTAATAGATACTTGCTAAATTAGTTTCTTAAAACTATGGGGAAAATCCTTTTGGCTAGCAAGAAGTATCATGCTGCTAATTGTGGGATGAGTCTGTATTTCCCCATCTTTTGACAGAAAAGGTGATTTTTGGGGACTCTGGTGCTTTTTTTGTGCCATATTTTGCTTCATACCATACCCTACAATGTACCGTCCTTCTGAAACCAAAGCTCTATGATCATTAATACCAGCTCTGGTGTCTGGGATGCAGCAGGATACGTTTGACTCAATTGTGGGCATGACTGCATTTCTTTTGAGTAAGCCAGGATACCTAATAGTGCTGACTTTAAGGTTTTTATATCTGCCTCATAGTGGCTGCTGGAGCCACTCTTAGGCATAAAGCAGCCTATAAAAAAAACTAATTCTATGAAAGATTTTAAATGCTTTTGAACTTGGAGGATGCATCCTCAGTGGATTTCTGCTTTGCCTCATGTAACTGGTGTACTTCTCATCTTACATGGACAACTTTAAAACCCAATTTACTGATTCCTGAATCATGACACACCCCTGCCAGTAGACCTGTTAGTCAGTGGGGTCTCAGGTAGACTCAACCTCTGCCAATGAAATAAGTTGGTCTTTGAAGTTTATTTTTATCTGGCCCACAAACTCCTCACATCAAAGTTACCATGTGATAATGTTTGTCAGCATTTTTCATTTTATTAAGAATGTACTACAAATTACTGAGTTGTAAACTGCTATCTTTTGTCCCTTGCACCTTCCTGCTACCTACTACAAAATTTCTGTATGTTTAAAATGAAGGATGGGCTGCAAGAGACTGTGGTAAATCCCAGCAGCTGTATGATCCACTGTCTGCCTTTGAGTGAGCCAGCTGCCTTTTTGCTACAGGGCAACATCTTTGTAGTTTAAAGCAACTGTATTGGCTATGTGATATTATACACAGAGGTGACTGGATGTTTCCTAGCTTTCTAAGTGCCAAAATTTCATCTTAGCTTTTCAGTTGTTTTAAAGCTGCCTCTTGATGTGCAAACAATTCTGCAAGTCAGATTCACATTTGGTTTATCTGTCAAAATACATTAGTAATATTTTAAGTTTTCCACCTAAACTGTATTATTTTGCACAGACATAATCCAGAAGAGACCATCATAGACCAGAATCTCATTGTGTTCTACAGAAAAGAGCAAAAGATGTTTTTTCACCACCCCCCCACAAGAAGCTCGCAATGCAACAGTTGCAAACCGTCAGTCCCAGATAGGGAAGATGAAGAGATGAGAGATTCTGGAGCAACCCAGAATCTCTGTTTTGTGAAATTTTGAAAAATATCCAGCCCTAATTATCTCTCACATGTGCCTGGAATGGATAGACTCCAAAGGTCAAAAGGCAGATCAAAATTAATTTCTAAATATAATCATGCATTCATAAATACAGGATTAATCTACTCTAGGGGGAGAGGGTTAGCTGTGACTTAAAGCCTGGCTGAGAGTATGTAAAACCCAAATATAGGTTAAGAGACAACAGGTATCCATGAAGAAATAAGGATAGAGCTCAAAGAGGTAGCTTCTGAATGTGTAATACACAGTAATCATAGCCATATGTAATCGTTCTCCAAAATCCAGGCAGGAGGATGATCTTTACCATAGCTGCATGGATGTATGTGCTAGAGGAGTATGCAAAACTTTCTATTCTCACTTTAAGTGTGGGTTTAGGAAAAAAAATTTATGCTTCAGTGCTTTTTGTTGGGGTTCGGTGTTTCATCAAACACCAATAACCATTCACTGTAGGTATTTAATATTGAATATTTGAGATTAAAATGGTGTAAAGTATAGGGTGCAAACTTTCGTGTTATTATATATGAACACTGACTGAACATTTACATAAATAATGTTTTTATCTCCCACATAGGTGGGAATACACGTTTGTTATTTTGAGAATGCAGAGACAGAAACTTCACCATTTTTGTATGTGTTACCAAGGTAGCAGATTACAAATTCATCTAAGGAAAAAAATCAATAATATGTGAAAATAAGCCTTGACTGATCTATATATAGACTTACAATTTATTTAGTT
>VZSC01012441.1:67881-89132 GCA_013398225.1 Steatornis caripensis | reverse complement strand
GTCCTACTGAAATAAATGTATCACGTAACACAAATGCATATTGGTTTTATTTCTACTAGAACTGAGCTGTGTCAGGTAACTGCTGAATGACTGAGTATATTATGAAGTGTATGAGTGGTTGAGCTGTACTGAGACTCATAGTCAAAAAGGGCTCTCTCTGACTGTATTAAAAAAACCCAGAAAAGGCTGGACAGAGGCCACGATTAAATTCTTGCTCTGGGATCAGTGCCTGCTTCACTTGCTGGCTGTCCTCAGCAGTCACAGGAATACAGGGGAGAGGAGGAAAGGCAGTCGTTCTCTACCACTCTGGACCCAGCGTGGCTCTGGGAATCTGCCTGCCCTACTCTCAGGGTGGCACCCAGCCTTTTCCAGGCCTGGGAACTGACTCCCTCTCCCTGGAAATGGGAAAGGCTTTTCTAGATTTCATTGGGTTCTTCTGCCTGCCATTTCAGGAGTCTTTCTAAATTTTATTTCTCATGCTCAGTTTATGTTTCAAGTGCTGGCTAACTCCACTCATGTCCGCAGGAAGATCACCCCATCCCTGAATACAGCCTGCTGCCAGGTGCTTTTTCCTGCTGCTTGAGCCGAATCTTCCTGCAGCTCCACTGGATCCCTGCTCTGCAAGCCATCCTCTGCATGCCTCCTCCACAGCTGATGATTGTGCGTGCATTTTTCCCATTGGAGTGGTCCAAAATGAATTTACACATGTGACATCTGTACATAATTTGTGCCTAATTTGGCCTTATGTGTGCATATGTAAGTACTTATATAAATATTTGCATAGCTTGCATATATACATAATTCTGAGGCAGCTAAAGAAAGTCTTTTAAAACCAGAAATGTGCCATTAAGGGACCCAAACCCAACTCTGTAGGACATAGCATAATCTACTTCAATTCCTACTAAATCGCGTTCCTGTCTCACACTGAGCTGTTGGGCTGGAGAAAAACCAGCGTGTCCAGTTGGTCCTAGGTATTTGGAGTGCCTTTTTCTATTAGCAGTATCTAATGGCAGAGACCTGGCAACAGTAGAAACCTAGTTTTCTGCAACTGGGCCTCCCTGCAGCATGGGCACAGCTTACAGCTGTGCAGGTGCTGTGATAATACGATTAGGCGACTGTAGGGCCTGGTGGTGTTCCCAGTGGGGTGCTGAGGTGATGATTGCCAGGAGTCCCCAGAAGACACAAAATGTGCCAGGTTTGGTCAGAGTGCCTGGCGTGAGCGTGTGAAACCCAGTTGTGTTGGGCAGAGGGGGATGCAAGTCCACTGAAACCTGCGATGCTGCCTCTGCCTGATGAATCTCATCTGCTTTCCTTCAGTTCAGCTGCTGCTGCACACCCGGATGGAAAACAACTTTTTTTTACCCCAAAGGGAGTTGCACACAATCCAAGCAAACTGGTCCCAGGCTCTTCTAGAGAGCTGTATGGCTTCAGGTGAGTGGAGTTGCTTCTCAGTGCTTCCCACTCCCTCTTCTCTCTTGTCTTCTCTCCACCTCATCTATATATTGTAAAGCCTTTGTGGTGAGATATTGCTCTGGTGTTTGGAAATTTTCAGCATAGTGGGCCTCAGATTTTGATCAGGGCTTCTGAGGCAGTGTTTTTGAACCTGTGGTCCGTTGATCCTTGATGGCTCAAAAATTTCTTCTACAGGAGTAATGGAAATTAGAGAACCTAATTCCAGTAGAAACCTATTTCAGAAAGGCGTTACCCAATTTGCTGGGGACAGCAGCTNACCTAGTTTTCTGCAACTGGGCCTCCCTGCAGCATGGGCACAGCTTACAGCTGTGCAGGTGCTGTGATAATACGATTAGGCGACTGTAGGGCCTGGTGGTGTTCCCAGTGGGGTGCTGAGGTGATGATTGCCAGGAGTCCCCAGAAGACACAAAATGTGCCAGGTTTGGTCAGAGTGCCTGGCGTGAGCGTGTGAAACCCAGTTGTGTTGGGCAGAGGGGGATGCAAGTCCACTGAAACCTGCGATGCTGCCTCTGCCTGATGAATCTCATCTGCTTTCCTTCAGTTCAGCTGCTGCTGCACACCCGGATGGAAAACAACTTTTTTTTACCCCAAAGGGAGTTGCACACAATCCAAGCAAACTGGTCCCAGGCTCTTCTAGAGAGCTGTATGGCTTCAGGTGAGTGGAGTTGCTTCTCAGTGCTTCCCACTCCCTCTTCTCTCTTGTCTTCTCTCCACCTCATCTATATATTGTAAAGCCTTTGTGGTGAGATATTGCTCTGGTGTTTGGAAATTTTCAGCATAGTGGGCCTCAGATTTTGATCAGGGCTTCTGAGGCAGTGTTTTTGAACCTGTGGTCCGTTGATCCTTGATGGCTCAAAAATTTCTTCTACAGGAGTAATGGAAATTAGAGAACCTAATTCCAGTAGAAACCTATTTCAGAAAGGCGTTACCCAATTTGCTGGGGACAGCAGCTCCGCTGCAAGTTTTGGCCACATAACCAAAGGTCGAAGCCCCCTTTTATAGGGTGTGGTGAATACAAACTGGTGACAGAAATAAAGAATTTGATTCACTTTACAATATGATGTTATCTAGTATTTACAGACTCTACATCCATGGTGTGGGATTTTTATATAAACACAAGCAGAAATACATTTGTATTTCTGTTTTCTAGTTGTGTATTATTTAATTTTCTAACATGAAAGAGCACCTGCTAAAGTCATGAGCTCAGTTTGTACCATGTGTTTTCTAGGGGCAGATTGCCTCTCTTTTTTTTTCTGTCATCTTTTTCCTAGCATTTTTGTCAAGCCTTGAAGAGCTGTACCAGGGAATGTGCCTTTACCAGGCAGGTGTCCCAGAACAGCCATCCTCAGGCATGCACCATGGCTGCAGCACTGGGGACTGGCTTTGGTGCTTTGTTGCGCTCACTGCTGCTGCTGCTCTGTGCTCCTGACTGGGAATCTTTTTGAGAGCTGTTTTCGATTACTTGCTGTAGAAACATTTCTGAAAACTGGGGTGATTTTTCCTTTCTCTGAACTCCCTCTCCTGACTGACGATGGAAGACATGTGTATGCCAAGTCAGTTTTTCTGTACCCTCAGGGATTAGGCAGCTGATGTAGGGGATGCTTTACAGCTGGCTTGCAATAACTCTTGCACAGCAGAGCGGTGATGCTTGCAGCGGAGGCACAGCTGGCTCCAAACAAGGTTCGCAGCCTTTTTTCCCAGCCAATGCACCAGTGAAGATGGAAATTATTCCTTACTTTATTGGACTGAGCTTACACTCCCTCCCACCCTCACCTGCCTGACAGCTACCTTCCAACACAGATGTGACAGAGGTTTTCTGCTGGGCTTCCAGACCTTACTTGTAAAGTATTTGAACCTGCCCCCTTGACACTGCTATAAATTACTCTTTTTTACTTGCTAGTTTGAAAATAATATCAAAGATTACATTCAAAATAAAAGGCAGTACTAATACAGCCCAGCTGATGGGTGTGGACAGACAATTGTGAGTGGTTTGACTGCTTGTCAACTGACCCTCACCTACCCCAACATTAAGTGATATGTCTGTAGATTGTTTAAGTCTCAAGGTTTTGCAGCTCTGCACAAAGCTAGGAGTGAGCAGTTGGATGATTAGCATGGCTCAGCTGACAAATGTCAACTCGTGGAGCAGTATAGCTTAGCTGCAGCTGTCTTTAGCTGAAATTTGTGGGACAGAGAGTTGTGAGATGAGGAGAGAGGAGCTGAGATGTAGGAAAGCAAACTTTGACTCCAGAGGGTTTAGTGGTCTCCAGGGCAAGAGCATGGTAAGAAAGCTTTAGGGTTAGGGGGACTTAAAAGACATCATTGGATGCACCTTGGTCTGAGCGTTTCTCTAGACTCCCTAACTAGGGACAAAGGATACCAGCAAATGCTTTCTTCAGCCTGCAAAATAGTTGCAAGCCACCAAAAGGCACAGAAAGTCCGCTTCCTCTGTACATCTATACCTCTGTGCTCTGAAGGATCTTGTGGGTCTTTCTCTGCGTACTCAGGCATATCCCCTAGCTGCTGAAAGGCAGCCAAGCGTTCAAGCTAGCCCAGAGCCTGCCCTGGCACACTCTCTGCAAGTGCCAAACATTACTGCCACCTTCTCCTGTGCTCTGCTGTGTCTTCTCCAGTCCTAAGGAGCTCCTGAGTTCCCCTTTGTCCTACAGCAGGACATTGAGGAAAGGTTCTTCACCTGACAAGCCTGAAAAACTGTCTGGTTTCCCATGTTGGTATAAAAATTTCTATCATAAACACTGAATAGTCGCATCAAGGAAATGAGGGAGGAGACTATTTCAAGACGGGTTTTGTCAAAAGGGCTGTATTTGGTTGACTGTGATAAAAGATGTAAAGCATCTTCACCAGCCTTGGCCAGACAGAAAGGCCAGGTGCGTCTCCTAATGCTGCACAGGCCTCCTGATCAATGGGTGGGTTACAGCTAAACCTTGGGGAGCGTATTCATTAGGTTGACATTGCACGCGGGTCAACCTAATGTTTTTATGCCTTTTTCAGTGTACACAATAATACTCGAACCCCTCTTAACAGCAGATAATAGGTACTCAATGACAACATGGAGCAATTTGGTTTTTTGAGTTTTCGCCTTTGCAATCACTGGCACGCTATAACAAAAGACAGCTGATGGCTACTTTGCCTTTCTAGTCAGGTCACAGATTACTGCATCACGCAGTGATAATCAGTTGCACTGCAGAGTGCTTTCTCTAGCTATCATCACAATTCGATACCCATTTTCTTCAGAAGCTTCTTCTGCATAAACTAACTTTTCTGTATAACTTAAGTGATCACAGTCTAAAATGTGCTTGAGTATTAACATATCCATTCCCAGAAATACCTTCAAGGCATACTTTAACTAAATCTCCTGTGCGGCAGTTGCTGTCGTTTGTGGCTCGCTAAAGTGTATTAAGTGAATTTATTCTCTCATTCCAAAGAGTTGGCCGCTCAATGTTAGTCCCTCTCAGGAGATGAGAACTGAGGGAGGTGGATAAGTATTCTGATCTGGTAAACGGATTAAGAGGTCTGAACTGGTATTTGGCCACATGCAGACCTCTAAATCCAGGTCTCAAAAAACATCCAACTCACTTGTCACTGGGACTCCGGGGGATTTTCTCCCCATTGTACTTATTATGTTTGCTGTACCTGAAAGTGTTCCTACAGCCGTAACAAAGATCCTTTCGCTGTTTTGAAGGCCACAGAGACTGATGTCCAGCCCAGTGCAACATCCAGCCAGTTTGCAGAAAGGGATTTACCTGGAGGTGTCTCTCAGGGCACCTGACCTGGCAGGACACTGTTTAAGGAGAACGTTTCCTCCCATGAGGCCCTTGGCTACTCACGCATTTCATGTCGTGGGGCAGAAGTTAGGAAAAAAAAATATTCACAGCTACAATCAAACTCAGTTCTTTTCTACAGTCTTTCTAAAAGGATTTCTATACTCAGTTAAAACCTAGGCTGTGTTCTTCATGAAGAACTTTTACCATTTCTCCCCACCCACTCTATTTCAGAAAATACTTGTTTAATGTACATTGCTGCTGGGCAGGTGTAACTAATTGCTACAAGTCACAATGTTTACCAAAAATCAATACAAAAAGAAACAGCAACTTAAATGGAAATGGAGGAGTCTTGACGATGAAGCCTCTTCTTAGCTAAAATCAACTGAAAAAATAATTGCCTCTTTCATAGGAATGTCTTTTATTTGGTCTGTATTTTTATTTATTCTTTACTCACAGTAGTCAGAAGAAGTAGGATTACTGAGGCAGAATGAGCAGTTTGCACTTCTGCCCCGCCTGGCCTTGGAGTCCTGTAAGTGTGGGTGGGATGGAGATAATGCAGCTGCATGATGACCTGCAAAGCAGAACCTCATTCAGGAGAGAAGCAGGTGAGTTGACCTCACTATTCATGAGTGGGGAATGGCATGTGCTTGACTTAGAAAAACGGGAAGAAGAAGCCGGGGGAAAAAAGATGTTATCTTTTTCTGATACATAACTTCTCTAATCACTCTTCCTTCATGTTGGGAGTGTTAGTGAATGATTACATTTGTCTGCCACTCAATCTGCATTTATATCTGCAGGATTGTTCCTTGCATGAGACACAGTGAGGATATATACTGGCCTCAAAGTTTTTCTTCAACACTCTGTGTAATTTGCAATAGCTTTTAAAGAGTTGCCAGTTCCTTCATTTACAAAACCGTAGCTTGAACTTCAACTGAAGGTATATCAAACACAAAGTCCGAGAAGAAAAAATTTAGAAAAATAGCTTTTTTATTTTCTTTCCTTTTCTTTTTTTTCTTTTTAACGTGGACATATTTACACCAAATATGATTTGGAAGACACGACCGAAACAGAATATATACGGTCTTACATACAATCAATTATCTGCAGGTCAAATAGAGAAAAACAGCCCTGCGTACCACAAAGCAGGGTAACCCCAACCCTCCAGTAAACCATCTCAATCTTTATGTTTTGGTCAACAGCAATGACAAAGGTCCAGGAGAACATGTTTCTGTGTAATTGTCTAAACATTTGCATCTGAAATATTTGGCCGAAGCTGTTCCTGGCACTAACACAGATGTAACTCAACATTAGGCAAGTGCCAGGTCTCAGCACAACCCTGCAGCACCAGAGCAGCCCTTCCTAGCTATCTGTATCTGTGACTTCTCAGTGAAGGAGATGAACACAGTAATGCACTTTGTCCTTTTGTTTGTTTTCCCTGAGTGCAATCCCAATCACGGTAATGAGAGGCAGGCAAAGCTGGATGAGCTTTGACTGCTTTGGCAAGTCCCAGCAACTGGTTTTGGCAGCAGTGGCCCCAGGAGAAGCCTAATGAAGGATCAGGTGAAGACAGATCAGGAAACGTGAAGTGATTGGGACTGACGCAAACCTAACCGTGGTGCGGTGAGGCTCCTCTCCACTGGCAGCACTGATGTTTGTCCACAGGAAACCTTTGCCTAACTATTCCCCACTGGATTTTTCATTTTAACAGAGATGGAAACCTCTCAAAATAGCAAGTGCCAGAAACTTCACTGCCATGTTTGTGCCATTATCATCTTATTAAGAAAACTGCTGAAGGTCCTTCATTCTCCCATGATTTATTTTGCAGTTAGATTGACCTTGTGAAATTGGTTTATATACACTAAGAACCCTATAGAGAAGAAAATCCAATAATTTATTAAAGAGAAAACTGAGCTGAGCAAATAAATATCTGGTGAACCCAACCGCTTTCTGTTTGCAAGTTGTCTGCAAAGAGATTACAAGCATGACACTTTCTCTGCCTGAAATTAATTTCCAAGTAATTTATATGAATAATATTAGGTTTATGTTATGTGTATGTGTATATATCTATATACGCCCAGCTTGTTACGAATATACCATACTCAAGAGCTCAGATGTTCTGTCTGGGTCTGTACATCAGACAGCATCCTTCAGTTTCGTGGTTGGATGAGAATCAGGCTTTTGGGGAGGATTTATGTGAATGATAATTTACAGACCTTTCAGAAGAAGCCAGTGAACATTCCTGTCAGTATCTTAGCTTGCTATTTATGGAACATTTGATTATATAAGTATTATGGGCTTATGTTAAGAGAACATTAAATAAAACAAGTCACCGCTTAGTATGAATATTTTCCCAGTTTC
This sequence comes from Steatornis caripensis, assembly GCA_013398225.1. NCBI lineage: Eukaryota > Metazoa > Chordata > Aves > Caprimulgiformes > Steatornithidae > Steatornis > Steatornis caripensis. The sequence continues at coordinate 81,519 of VZSC01012441.1, read as the reverse complement.
TACAGTAGAGACCTTGTATACTTTCTACTGGCATAGGGAACAAAATGTAAATCACTTTGGAGTTCTGCATCACTGCAAGTCTTAAGCATCACAAGTTGTGTCCTCCTTAGTCAAGGAATTGGCTTAAATTAATACTACAGAAAACAATGAATTTTGGAATACATTTTTGACCTGCCTTGGCACCTGGATGGTGCTTTTGTGTTTCTCTCTGGGATCATGAGGACCTGAGTTCTATGATGAATGCTAAGATTTCCAAGTAATGGGATAATTCCAGAAGCACTGATTGAAACCACAACATAGCCTCAGACTGGAAATAAAATCACAAGAGTTGGCAGCACCAGCCTAGTGCAGGTGTTCACCTCCTTGGGCAAGGAGCATGGCATAAATACGCAGATAAGGCCTGATGTGCAGAGATGCTGAACACCTGCTGTTCCTGCTGGTTTCTGCATGGGCTGTGGGTGTTCCCTAAAAACCAGTCCTTAATCTTTCTCCTAAGCTAAGGAGGATAGGGGGAAGAGAAATACAGGGAAAGTGAAAACATCATCAACTTCACGTATCAGAACATAAAATGTTGGACTGGGTGAGAGGGAAGAAGAGCAAGAAGTAGCATGGCCTGAAATGCCAATGAGCAAGGGGAAATAGACTTCAGAAGTAATGCAAGTCGTGCTGCTAAAGCCTTGCAGAAACTGTGGATTTGCAAGCACAGAAGAAAAGAAAGGCTGAAATACTGACACAACATCCTGGATGTGTTCAGGGCATCACAGCCACTCTGTGACTGTCTTTTGATGCTGTGTGGAGCTGAGGAAAATCCAGGTTTCATCTTGTAACTACTGCAGTGACTAAAGCAGGGAAAAGGCCAAAAAAACCAAAACACAGCACTTCCCCCCTCCCCCCAAACTACCCCATGAAAAAGAAAATTAAAGACAAAAGAAGAATGAAGGAACATGAATTTTACAGATCTCAAAATAGCAAGATCAGACAAAATCCCTCTCTAGGTTTGTGCGAAGCCTATACAAAGTGGATACCTAAAAATATGGTCAAATATTCCTTTCACAAATCAGCCGTGGGTGATTTGTGCATCCCAGCTGTAAAGCTTTGTAAATAATGAAGTTTTCAATGTGCTTTTAAAAGTCTCCAAGGATGCTGCAGACCTATCAGCTGTCAAAATAGCATTGCCCAGCTTGTGCACAGCATAAACAAATGTTCTTGCACCTGCCAAATTCAATCGCACAAGAGAAACCACCAGTTGACCAGTGTGAAAAAGAAGGAAGAAGCAGATCTGCAAAAAGGGGTAAGCATGTCTGCTGGATACAGATTTACACTGTGGGGAAATGGGAATTGCAGCTTCAAAAAAGCCAAACCGTGACCTTTTGCCATAGGAACAATCCTCTTGACTTCAGTGCATTTGTATTATCTGGTGCTATCTCCTGGCATTGTAAGAATGAAGCAGTTTAAATGCTGAATTTTTCTTAACCTTGTATTGGTGGGATGGAATAAATACAAATTATCAATATTGTTGATGGACTGGCACAAGTGAGTTCAATCCCAGATCCAAACACAACCAAATATCAAGCGCAGCTCAAAGTTGTGATTTTCATTGGGGTTCTTGTTGATGCTGTTATGTCAGACAGCATGGTGGAATTTTTCAAAGCCGGCGGTAAATGCACTTTCACTCACACTCTGAGAGAAAGGGTGTGTACGGGTAGATGCGAATGAACTGAATAGAGAATTTCAGCCATTAACTACTTCTTAAATAACAGGAATGCAAAACATAGTCCAAGTTGCAGCAGGGAACTCACTTCACATGAGTGATTTTTGCTGTTAGCTTTACAAACACCCTTTGGGAACACCGCATGATGTGCATGACACCTTGAACTATCGCAATGGCGAGGCATGGACTGGCAAAATTTGACATGAACTCCGTATGTTTGCACTGTGTGATTGCGCATGGAATTTACACAGGTGATATTAAAGAAAAGTGTCTGCTTTTCAAAAGTATTCTTGGATAATTTACCTTTTCCAAGGCGCCAGTTAGACAAATCTGATTTTTGGCAGTGACCTTGAGAACTCCTGAGCACCCGGGCTCTGTTGAAAACCAAGGAGTGTGCTGAGTATCTGGTATCTCAAAAGAGGCTACACATTGGTAAACACTGAAGCAGTGTTGTTATCTGGACCTGCCTTCATCTGCAGTTGGGGTATGTCCCTTCGTCTGCAATCTACATGTTTCCAGGGAGACAAAGAAAAAGGATAACACAGGTTAGCTGGCCCTAAGGAGGATCATTGCTAAGGATCAGCATGAGAATGACTAATGCTGAGGACAAACTTCCTAGAGGTGTCACAGGCTTTGGTGTAAATACACAGCTGTTTTGCATTTGAGTTCGGCAACTGCATTTTCACATATGATTTTTTCTGTCTAGCAAGTGTTCTCTTTTGCGAAAACCAGCTTGGATGATTGATTTCAAAATAAGGGTGCTATGATTCATCCTAGAGAAACCAGGTACAAATGCTCTGTCGGGGCAGGCGTGAGGCAAGAACACTTAGCTTGCAAGAAGCTGTGTAAACCGTTACGCCATGAAAGTTAGAACTTGGTGTAGTTGGTAAGGGCATGTTGAGTGAAAAAGTTTAAATAAGACCAAATAGCCATATACCGCACTTACACCTTGACAGAGTACAATGGTTCATACTTGACATAGCAGTGACCTAAAAAGCCCTGTTTTATTCTCAAAAGCTTAATCCTGAATGGGCTGCTCTCTGGAAACACAAACTTTTACTGAGGCAACAAAACAAGCAAGTTTTTGCTGCATAGACTGGTATTACCGCAGAGCCTAGATGTCAGGCTCCTGTTGTGCAAAGTGAGAGGAGGGCACACAAAATGACACAGCTTCTGTCCAAATGATCTGACCGTCTGAGCAGATGCATGGCAACGAGGAAAACAGAGACACAAAGAGATAAATGAACGTAATCGTGGTCAATGGCAAAGTCAACAGTAAAACCCATGGTCTGCTGAGATCCAGTCTGGAGTACTTTCACTTGGACCACACTATATGTCTAAAAGAGAACTCAGAGCATTACTCAAATATTATTCATCCAAATAAATGCACTGTAGACAGACTCATTAGTGGATGCATGGTGGGAACACTAGGATACTGCTAAATATGGAAAAAAAGATCTCACTGAGAAAATGAACCACTGAATCTGTAATTGTCTTTTTTTTTTTTAAGACTCTGTTGCTAATGCTGATTGGTAGCATAGCAGAAAATTTAAATTGATGTGATAAATATTTAATTTTATTGAGGGAGATCCTTTCCAGGCTAATCCTGTTGGCTACCAAGCTATAGGTTTAGATATTTCTCTTAAGCTACATATTCATTAGACATAGATATTCACCAGATGATTTATCAAGTTCCGTTCAGCAGTACTTCATTCACATGGCAGGTGATCCTTCCAAAGCCTAGAACTGCTGAAATGTAGCTTAATTTATATATCTGGCAACCTACAGGGAGTCTGAATCAACTTCTTTGCCTCCTGGCTTTACTGATATTAAGCAGTAGCAGTCTTGAATTCAAACCTTTAGATACTCAAGCTACAAGTGTAAATTATAAGAAAGCACAGACCTAATGAGAGGAAAAATTTTTGTTACCTTCAGATGAACATTATTTGAATGTAAGGGAGTTACTTTGGAATGTATTTGCTGGGTTTGGACAATTTATATTTCATTCCACCTCTAAACATGAATGAATATAAATATGAATGAGGAGCTTCAGGCACCTAGTAGGCTAGTAGATTTGGGGGTGTTTAAATAATTGAGTTTCTTTAGTAGCATGAAAACCAAGTGTAGCTTATAACGTTTGATCAGTTCGAGTCAGCTGCAACAACAGAACATTTGGATCCATAATTTTCGAGGTGCCAATATTGATTATAGTGTGTTAATACAGTGTAGGCTGAAATACATAGCCTTGAAGGATAACCTTCATTTTTCATATGTAAAACAATGCCATAATTCTATCATTCTTAAAAGCCAATTACAACGTCCTTTACTCTATACTGCTGCCAGAAGTTTTTGGAGCATAAAATTATGGAGGATGTTATTGTCTGATAACAGGACGTACAAAGGGCAAACACATCTCTGAACGTTCTCAAAGAATGGAGGAGATCTTTGAGCAAATACTTGCAGACACCAATTACTTTTTAAAGTCCCTCTCATCTATTGAATTTCATTGGAAGCTTGCCACGTGGAATTGAACTGATAAATACTAGAAGGTTGCTGAATTCACATGGAAAATTGTATGCAGTAAAAGATTTTGGAGCAGGGGGGTGGGTAGTATGAACTGTTTGAAAGCACTCACTGAACAGCACGGGCTTAAACATCTCCTGAAGGATGAGCATCTAATAGAAAGTCAGTCCTGCCTTTTTCAGCAGTCCTGCTGAGCTTGATTTCAGGGCATCCTTAAGCAGCTTTGTCAGTGGGTTAGCACTGGCATCCCTACAATGATTTGTGCAGGCTTAAAATAGCTGTTCCTAAGGTGCTTCTGAAATGAAATTTCTGAAAGGAAAATGAAAAGCGAAATACACTCTGCAAGACTCCAGAGAAAAAGGTTTAAATAAGCTGCATGAATGTGAAGATTTCCCTCTGTCCATTTATCATGTCAAAATTCTTAAAAGTATTTATTTTTAGAGGCCAGCCCTGTGAAATTTATAGCATGCCTTCGGTCTTTGTCTGGGTCAGAGCATCGAATAGTACTTTCTTTTTTTTTTTAATCCTACATATTTGGTGATCAAATGGTCAATACACCGGCATGATTTTTCATGCCCTAAACTCCATGCACAAAAAAAGTGAGCTACTAAAGGTTTGGATAAAGTGGATTCATAAACATAAGTTATACATTGTATATCTTCATTCAGAAACATTAATTCTTCATTCAGAAACAGAAGTTGCTACTATGCTTAATTATTTCTCCTGCAGTTTTATATCACAGGTGGCTCTTACTAAATTTATTTTTCTTTAGCGCTTACATGGTAAAGATGCTGATACAAAATGAGATCAAACATGAATAAATATAGTACTTCTGTGAGATACTTAGGCTCTGACGCCATCTTGATGTTGAGTGGTGAAATGGAAAAGTGTCAAGGTCAGCTGGTGGAGGCTTTCAAAGAGAACCTGTGTTAGAACGCTGAAAGCTTTCTATTGTTTCCAGCTCCTTCTAAATTATACCTAACGAGTGATTTAATAAGGCAAAACCTAATGCAATCCGTATGTGTGAATGTCTCAGGTGGGACTGTACTTCAACTGCATTTCTAAAAGTCTAAAAGCTGAAAATCATTATCTCCTGTAGCTGCAGTAACCTGCAGTGCTGAGGGCTGCCAACGGAAGAGCTGCTGTTAAGAGACTGCTCATCTCTTGATATTGTGGTACATCCACAAGCACGCCAAGTCAAGAAGGGAGAAATCCCGATTCCATTGAAGTTGAGGCTGATTTCTCCATTAGCTCTACTGAGGTGACATTTGACCTCAGGAAAGGAAAATACAACTGCTGCTACACCAATAGCTTTTGTTTATTAGCCTTTGGGGTTTTTTGTTCTCGTCTTTCTGCATACCTCACAGAGGTTTCATGATTGTTTTTTAACATGCATTTGATCAGGCTCCTACATTCTAAAAAATATGGCTATATGTTACTGATTTGAGCTCAAAATGTTAGAGAGAAAAAATAAAACCCTTGCTTCTGTTGATGCCTGAAAGTTTCTTTTAACTTTCTGGGCTGTCTTGCGTGTTTAAATTCTGGATTAGCTAAGTCATATAGAGAGTAGAAATGTCTAAGAATAGGGGGATCATATCAAAGTAGAAATAGAAAAGACTTGCATTTAACCACTGCTCCTCAAAGGGCTTTTCTCTAAAGTTTACACTCTTGCTATCCACAGAAAACAGCATTTTACCTAGCCAGAGCAACAGCCTACACTTAAAGGATGAAGACCAGAAACTACACACCAAACTGGATAGGATGAAAGCAACAGTAAGAAAGAGAAATGCAGAGACAGCTGGCAGCAAAACAGGTAATCTAAGAAATGGTTGCTCTGAGGAGGCCTGCCAGAGGTGCAGGCAGCACAAGAGGGGCTGCGTAACCTCAAAGCAGTGTGAGGAGGAGGACAAATGTGTGGGTATCAATCAGGCTATTGAAAGTATGTTTTATGAGCGCTGCTTCTGAGATGCAGTGGAGATACAGACCTTCTGGAAGGCCAACACAGGTTTCTGTTGGCCCTCGAAAGGTGGCGTTACCCTTGCCTGCTTGTGATCAGCTCATGATAGGAAATCAAAGATCAAGCAAACGACGAAGAATTAACACAGAAAATGGGATGCAGAGATAAAGAATGTCCAAATGAAGGATGACCGCATTTACTGGGGTGGGATGCGAACCTGCTTGGGATCAGGCTGATGTGCTGCCCAGATGGCTTTGTGGGAGCGTTATCCTCTGGGGGCAGAGGGAAGGCAAACATTTGGGGTGCTGAGAGCCACAGCCATCACAGTTTTCCACACCACTCAACGTGTGCTAGGAATCTGAAGAGGCCCTTTGAAAAACCTCTCCCAACTCTGTATTCCTTTTGTCTTTACCTGCTCTTCACGTGCAATCACTTGCAGCTATATGCAGAGATAAAGTCCAGTAGTTTTGTATGGGTCTTAGACCTCCTTTTCTGAAGCTGTGGTACTGGCTGTTGGTTTGTGTGGTTGGTTTCTGAAACTGGCATTGTGCTGAATCTTTCTGGGATTGACAAGGTTTTATGTCAGCTTTTAATATGAATTTTAAATATGTTAATATCTAGATTTTATTGTAAAAATTAGTTGCTTGCATTTTAGATGATGTTTTCATATGTTAATTATAGATTTATGTTTTTACATATTAATATTTATGAAAATGGATTATTATGATTTTTATTAAGACATTTATAACTATAAATTAAGGTGTTTCTGAGATGCATCATGCATATATATGTCATATAAGGCACACTAGTGTATTTATAAAATACCTAAAACATTTTGCAGTCAAATGCTTGTTTTTGCTTGCGGTCATGAGCACGGGGAGTGAGACAATTGCTATGCTATAAAAACTTACTCTGTGAATGATTGCAAAAAGCTTTTGTTTAACTATTAGAAATTGATTATTTCTGTTTAAAACTGAATTTATTGGGTAAGTCCTCTGTCCTACTTACAGACTATCGTAAAATATTGTCAGGGATGGCAGAGAAAAGCCTGTGTAATTGACAGGATGACTTAGCTGCTGTGCTACTTCTGGGCAGTCGTTCATAGTTCTTAACTAATATTCAAGTCTTTTGGAGAGTGACTTAGAATATTACTGAATAACAGCAAAAATTCATCAGAAAATGCCCAATCTAAAAATCAACTGTTTGCAATTCAGGTAATTGTCTTACTCATTATTGCTCTTGTAATGAAGCTATACCTCCGATAATGAAGCTAATGAAGTTTTTAAATCTCTGCTTATGATAAAGTTTCTTTTCAAGTCCATGGCTAAATATATATACCTAAGAGGAACATTAGTGAAGAGCGCACTGTTTACTTTTGAGGAAATATATGTTAAGCTGCCTTGGTTTAGGGAAAATGGTATATTGTATTTACTGTTGGTAAAATGCTGCAGTATGAAAGGTAGTGAATATAGTTTTGTAGGTAAGAAAGGTAGTGAATATAGAAGAACNAGTTTTTAAATCTCTGCTTATGATAAAGTTTCTTTTCAAGTCCATGGCTAAATATATATACCTAAGAGGAACATTAGTGAAGAACGCACTGTTTACTTTTGAGGAAATATATGTTAAGCTGCCTTGGTTTAGGGAAAATGGTATATTGTATTTACTGTTGGTAAAATGCTGCAGTATGAAAGGTAGTGGAAATAGTTTTATTCCCTCTTGGGGTTTTCATAAAATGTTTCTGTGTTCCAGATTCTCTGTCTCTCAGCTTGCTCTTATAAATAGATTTCAGAGCACATTTGATATTAATTTATCTCTCTTCTGTAAATATCTGAGAGAAGTGTCAGAATCAGTTCAAGTTTTTGTGAATGCTTATGACTTATTACTCAGTTCCTGATAGCAGGCTGCTTTTATTTAATTACTTATTTTATTTTAAAAATATTTGAGTTAGTAAAATCAATCATGGTAAAAGGTGCATATGTCTTACAGTATCAGACAGATAAATCAGATTCTTCCCCATACAAGCAAACTTTCTTAGGGTTATGGTCTCTGAATTGACAGTGATCCCCAGGGACTTTCTAAGTTGACTATATGCTGACACCTCTACGTCATGTGGTAGGTGGAAACGATCCATCCAGAAAGGTAATATCACTTCAGCCCTGCATGAGAAGAGGACAGTGTTAGCAGGACAGCAGTAGATGTGACAGCTGGTGACTTGATGCTGTCACACAGAGGACTCTGTCAGCAAATGTGGCTGGAGCTGCGCACAAAACTTCCTGGGAGATGCTGGCTGAGATCTGTTATTCTATTGAAAGAAGTCTTTCAGACAAATAATTTGATTTGTGTAAAATTCAAAGGAAAACAAAGTTGGATGGTGACAAAACCTGCCTAACTTTATGCCAGCTTGACTGTCTGGTTTTGCTTTTGGCCACCAGTCTTCCCAGATCCAGGACTCTGGAAGTGGCCAACAAGCTGGCCTGCTTTGGGACTCCGGTCTCCTTGTAATTTGGAAATGCTTCGTTGCTGTGCAACTGTAAGTGCAATTTGAAACAAAACCAAACACCAAAATACTTTGTGAAACCGTATTTCCTTCTTTTACGCAGCCCTATTTCTAAAGCTGTCATTATGCAGAGGCAAACATTTGCTTGCCGTTGCCACTAACACAAGATGTCTAGAAGTTGCGCATGTCCCACCATCACTGGAAATGATTAAAGCCAGGTTGGATGGGGCTTTGCGCAACTTGATCAAGGAAAGAGATCCCTGCCCACAGCACGGGGATGGGACCAGATGATCTTTAAAGGTCCCTTCCAACCCAAACCATTCTATGACTCTATGTATAGAAATGGAAATAAAATTCAACAACTGTAAGTGAGGCTGTGAGCCAAGACTCTAGTTTTGTGGGTGTGGAGGAAAACTCCTCAGCACTGTTACCTCCTTTCCAATTGTGTGCCTAAACACTGGTGGAAAAAGTGCAACGGGATAGAGATACAGGGGAATCAGGGCAGAGATGTAGATATCTGTTCCATTTTACATGCATCAGCACCGTGAGGCACGGAAGATACGGATGTGCAGCACCTGTAGAAGCAGGACCATGCCGGTGTCGTGGCCTGGATATCTGCTCTCACAATGGCACCCCAGCAGCAGCTGCATAGAAAAGCCTGTGCTCATCCCCACCTTGCAGACTTTTGCTAAGAAGGAAACAGTTGGAAAATCAACGGGGAAAAAATTGAGGTCAGTTTTTTTTTCTTCTAACACAAACTGACTGGAGCTTCATGTAGTTTCACGCAGTTTAAGGGAGGAGTGGACTATTTGCTCATCTGTTTCAAGTTCTGTGAAGCTGTCTTTCTGGTGCAGGGATGAAATGCAGGCTGTGATAAGGTAAGGCGTGCTCGCAGACTGACTGACCACCAGTGAGGATACAATGTGGATGGATGAATACAAAGACAGAAGAAAACTATCTCAGTGTCACTCAGCAACAAGTCCATTTAGTAACTGGAGAAACACCCATAAAATGCATAAAACTCCAGAGGTTTATCTCTTTCTAGTTTAGACAGTGCCTTAGAACATAAAAGGTGTTCTAGCTGCATAGGATAAGTTGTTTGTCTTGTTCTAGTGAGGGCTTGAAAGAACTAATCCATAAGCTAACAAGTGTTATCTTGTGAAGGGAGTAATCTATGTTTTTATATTTTTTACATAAGCAGGTTATATTACTTCCTGGTGCGTTTCTACCAGCTTCAGCTGAGTCACACCAGGCTTGAGAGTTGCAGTACTGCTCCCCTGGAGGGTCTTAGTTTGCATGCCTTTTTGTCTTTGGGCCTCATATAATTTAGCAACATTATTCCCAAAATGCTTGCTGCTCTTTCTTTACAAATCCACTCCACCAATGTGTTTGATGGGGATGCCATCTTCCAGGAGATACCATCTTATGTACAGTTAAAAACCTCCTTGTAATCCCCATCTGAAGCAGTGGGGATTCCTTCCCACAACCGTGACAGGGCAAAGGTCTCCAGGGAAGATGCTAAGTCTCCTGCCTGTCTCCCTGTTGGCAGGAAAGTTAAAAGGCAGTTGCTAATTAGCAACTTGTCCTCTTCTTAAAGAAATGCAGACACTAGGTCACACAAGGTTCTGTGTACGTTTGCTCTGTAGGATTTTAGGAGTATTACTGGCAGTGACGAGAGTCTTTGCCTTCCTCTCCAGTACATGGCCATGAGTAGATAACTCTGGTTTCGGAAGCTATGAACTAGGTTTTCTGTCTTGGAGGTTACAGTACTTTCAGTGCACATTTCAACTGTGCGCATATCCTACCATAATCAAAAATACATAGAATGAATTAGTAATTTAGTTTTCCTATAAGTCATATCCACGTATGGTCTTGAGGGTTTTTTCCATTAGCTTGGTTACTGGTAAGTGAACATAGTGTGTGTATGCCTGCTGACAACTCTAGCTACCGCTCTATCAGGATCGGTTCTGAATTTTTCATTGCAGCTTTTATCGTAACATACAGCTGATAACTTGGGAATGTACTCAGCTATGTTCATTTCAGGTTAGCCAGACGTTACTTAACTACTGTGAAAACAAAACTGTAGCCCCGGGCTCCTAACTCTCATAGGATTTTTATGATGGACTATTGCATCTGAGTGCTTGATTTTTGAAGGCATGAGTTTGAGATGATTCCATGAGGTTTGATTAATTTTTTTCCCTTTCCCTGAGTGTTGATTTGATCCTTTTTTTTTTCTTTTTCCAGTGGCATCTCTAAAAAACAGTTCTTGGTGTTTTGAAACTCAACCTGAATAGTCCAGTAAAATAATAAACAACTTCTTTGTGACTTTCTTAACATCTCTGCTGTGAGATTTAGCTCTTGCAGGTAATGAGGACTGACATTCCAGTGGTGTGGAGCTCAGATCGGTTTTGTGCCCCCCAGCAGATGTAAAGAGGTCAGGGTGAAAGCTCTGATCACATTGCACTGAATGCCCAGGACTTATCTGCCTCTGGTGCAGAAAGGATTTTGTTCTGAGCAAATGTCACACCTGGTTTTCAGAAGTGTTAAAATCATGCTTGCACAACTCCGTGGATCAATGTGATTACTTGTATGCCACAGTGACCACTAATCTCTGTAGCCTTCAGCTAGCCTTATTTCTGAAGGGAGGGTTTAATGATGGCATTGCATGGCAATCCCAGCTATCCCAGTCAGGGCCTTGTGTGCTTTCCTTCATGTTAAATACAGGAGAAAATACCTTCTTTTCCAAATCTTTGTTGCAATCACGTGAGATCAGACTTCTTTGTGCTTTTATCCTGCCTGGAGATGGGCCAGTACTCCCTAGGGAAGGGATTACAGAAACCTACAGTGGTTTTAGGGCAGCGATTCTTTAGTTTGAGCTAATGACTTCACCCGCATGAGCTGCTTGGATGGGAAGAATACAAATTCAAAATCCCTCCAAACTGATATTGTTATGTGCTGGAGGGGAGCCAGAGGGACAGCCACCAAAAGGCAAGCAGGACGGATGAAATAACAACCTAGTTTCGGAGCTAAAGTGAGAGGCTGTAAAGGACAGGTGGCTGCAGCAAATCTGTCCCTGCCTGAGGAGCGGATGCTGCAGAAGCTTCTCTCATTGCGAAGAGGAAGAAGAACTGCAAGCCAGAGGAACGGGTGGGAAAAATCAAGGAGGAAAAAAAATACAAGTGAAAAGGCAACAAAATTAGCAGGCTCTTGGCCAGGCTTTCTAAGGCAGATGTCACTATTGGTTACAACAGCTGCAAATGAAAATCCAGGAGATAACAGTGGTAGCTGACAAATATTTAAAGATTGCTACCAGCTGTTGAGCCCAAACTATATCTCTTCTCTGCTGAGGAAAGAAAACATTGTACTGGGACTTCTTCACTGTCTCTTCATCATTGGTTGGCAAAGATGATGCTTAGACACCACTAGAAGGATCTAGCTCCTGAAGGACAGCAATGTCTTAACCCACAGCGAGATCTTTAAGCCTGATGGACTCGCAGCCTCCTGATGTTGTGCCTTCCTCCTTCATCTGGTTGTGCAGGCTGCTGGTCTCCTTGTGGCTGCTTGGGCAGAGCGGTTGCAGCTCCTCGGGTAGGGTAGGGAGGTAAAAGTGGTCCTGCGTGACAGGCAATGGTCTTCCACGTTGAGGACTGCTTCCCGCCCCCTTGCTTCCTCCATTTGCCTACCAAGTGCAGCTAACACTGCAGTTCTGTCCTTGGAAAACTCTGCCGTCCTTGCCTTTGATCTTTGCCCCATCTTCTCCTGCGTGCTGGTTGCCCTAGCAAACACGGCCAGAGTGGTCTTGCCTGTCCTCTGCCCCTTGCAGGTGTTCAGCTTGCTAAGGAAGCTGGGCGCTTCTCAGGAGGAAAGTACAGCTCTGTATCCACTCTTATCAGGCACTTTTCTGTTCTGGTAAATTTGGCTTCGACCTCCAATACTTCCCTTCTCCCAGGAACACTTAGTTTTTATTCACAGCTGGCGTGACTGTCAGCATTTGAGGTACCCGTTCTAAATGTGAGAGACTCTTCACCCAAAGGAGTGCTCCGAAATGTGTTTCTGCTTCCCGCCCACAGACTGTTGGTAAGAGGGAGACTTTGTCAAACTTGTTCTGGGTCCCCACACAGTTCTTAAACATCAGGAAAACTCATCAATATTAGGAGTCTATATTCCTTTCCTAATCTTATTGTGTTGCTGTTTCATCTGCAACTTAGAAAAAATAATTGGCCGGAGCTAGAGAGGAAAACAATTGAATTTTTATGAATCTACAGGTGTCTGGTAGGAAGGAACGGGGAGCATTGAAAACCTTTTTTTAAAAAGATTTTTTTTAAAAAGAAAGCTTATAGCTAAAGGTGATGACTAAATACACCGGGATCATTGAATTAATCCATCTGAATCCTAATAAGAACAAAATAACACAAAGGGATGTCAGAGGACACAGCTGGTCACTGGCAGGAGAGAAGAGGATACTGCGGTCTGCCGAGGTGAGTGACGTTGAGACAAGATTACCTTTCCTGTCATGTACTTACCAAGCTGCAGCTCTTCCTTAGGCTGGCACACTGGATTTGGTGTAGTTTTCTCCCCTCTCACACACAGTGAAGCGAAACCTTTGGGTGGAGAAAACAGGTAAGGACACTATGTAAATAAACCAACATATTGTTTATGCCTTTGAAATATTGTGGAGACTGGGCTTGCCAAATTTCTCTTTGAGTAGGAGAAAAACAATTCACAGAAGCACAGAATCATAGAATGGTAGGGGTTGGAAGTGCCCTCTGGAGATCATCCAGTCCAACCCCCCTGCTAAAGCAGGTTAGCCTAGAGCAGGTTGCACAGGAACGCGTCCAGGCGGGTTTTGAATATCTCCAGAGAAGGAGACTCCACAACCTCTCTGGGCAGCCTGTTCCAGTGCTCTGTCACCCTCACAGTAAAGAAGTTCCTCCTCATGTTCAGGTGGAA
>VZSC01012441.1:9239-67770 GCA_013398225.1 Steatornis caripensis | reverse complement strand
CCTCTAGAGATCATCTAGTCCAACCCCCCTGCTAAAGCAGGTTAGCCTAGAGCAGGTTGCACAGGAACGCGTCCAGGCGGGTTTTGAATATCTCCAGAGAAGGAGACTCCACAACCTCTCTGGGCAGCCTGTTCCAGTGCTCTGTCACCCTCACAGTAAAGAAGTTCCTCCTCATGTTCCGGTGGAACTGCCTGTGCTCCAGTTTGTGCCCGTTGCCCCTTGTCCTGTCGCTGGGCACCACATTTTCTTGCCTGAACATCCTGTGCTGCCGGCGCAGGAGCAGTGGGAAGTTGAGCTGGCTGCTCTGATGCTATTCTGAGTGGTGGATGGGAAATCAGCCACTCTGGGGCTGTTTCTCTGGGGTTTGGGATGGCAGTACTGACGTCGAGCCCTAGCAGGGCTGTGGGGAGCTGCAAACGGAAAGGAAGAGCAATGTCCACAGCTGAGAGTGCGGGGATAGTCCAGCCCCAAATGAACACCAGTGCAATTGCAGCTTAAAATTGCTATGCATACATCAGTTTAACAGAAGACTCCATCGTACAGGCAGATCAAAATAGATGTTTTGCTTTGCAATTGTATTGAGCTATGAACTCTCTTCGTTTCAGTAAGGATAATTATGCCCAAGTCTCTTTAGTCCCTTTCTCGTTTAAAAAAGCATTCCTAATAGGATTTCTCTTAAGTGGGACCATACCTAGATCTTCTGCAATTATCTGATTAAGGCTGTCATGGCTTTTGTGCTTAATTGTACTGCAGAGAAACATTAATACTGCAGGGTGCCTAAACTGATCTTTTCCCAGACAGGGGCATTTAGTGATCTGTGGCAGATACCAGCTCATGCACTTGATGATTTTCTCATGCCTGCAGTCCCTGTACAGATTCCACTCTGAATGTTCTGATTTCTTGTTGAAATTGTCTTTTCTGTGTTCTTTCAACCTCTCCTAGAAACAACTGGTTAGAAAATTTCAGCTGGAACATTGTGTGTTGGGTTTTATAAAAGCAAAATTATTCAAAAATTATGGATTCAGTGACATGTAGAAAGGCAACAGACACTTTTATTGAAGAGGCTGACACAGGTGGCATGAAACATTTCAGGGGTTTAGTGATAAATTAGAATTCGTTTTGAACTGACAATGTTCAGAAAAAATTTGTCAAAACAATATTTTCTGTGAGCCGAAGTGACTTTTTTTCTCTGAGTTTTGTGTGGCTATTATATCTCCCATTGAAAATGTCTCATTCCAACATTTTGCAGGGCATTTTCTCAGAGAGTAGCATATCCAGTTTTCAGGCAGCTTTATTATGTCATTAGGGTGTTAACTTGTGAGGCATTTTTCAATCATTTTCGTAAGCAGTAGTGGTAGAGAGTCATGACTGCAAGGACATATGTGTGTGACAACTGAAGACCCTCAATGGCTACTCTAAAAATCTGGAAAAAATCTCACAAAATTCTGTGGGTCTTTGCACTTCCGACTTGTTAAAGTACCGCTGGGAAGTCCTGGAGATGCTGTCCTTAGCCAGGGAGCTGGCTGCCTGTGAAGCAGCCGTGTTTAGGAGAGAGAAAAGGTGAAGGAGAGATGCTGGCCTTAGAGCTGCTCTGAGAGCTGCTCTTCCAAAACCTCTTTTCCTGTGAGTGAGTTCACACCTGTAGGTGAAAATCAGATCTAGCATATATTTTTGTAATAGCTACTTATGAGCAAATCTATCAAAAATCAGAGATTTTCCTTCAGATGACTTAGACAATTCAGAACACTGGTGTAACATTTCTCCCCCTGCCCCTGGCCCTTTCTTTCTTGTTGGAGACTGATTCTACCACTTTTTACCTACATTTTTTATTTGGGTTTGCATTGTGTAAATGGACAGTCTGGGCAATCTGGGATTTGAAATCCACACCTGTGGCTAGAAAAGCAGCTTTGGAAGAGTGTCAATGCTTTTGAAGACTACAAGTGTCCTCCCTAGAGTATTCTTTAAACCTTAGGATTCATCTCTTCTGTTTCCATGTGGCAAAACACAGACTTAATTTTTCCTGACTCATACATTCCTATGTCATGCCATGCTTATCTGTCGTGGACTGGATTATGCAATGTCGTTCCTTCTAGGCTATTGCATTTTCTGCATCCTGCTCCCTTGTTTGGATGTGCTTAATAAAGTCAGCCACTACTGTGCCGTGATCGGCACACAGCTCTTGGATAGACAGCAGTATGCCATCTTCATCATTTTCTGTCAGATCTATTGTTTGGTAGATGGTAACTGGCAGACTAATAGGAAAGATAATCACAAAATGAGGAGAATATTCTCCTCTTGCAACAGGTGTTTACCACAGTTCCTTGCAGGTTTTGGAAATACCGGAAGAAACGATAGCCTCTTGAACACTGATCCCACAAATTATCACTGATCAGAAGGCAGGTTATACATTTTGCAAACTAAATTTTACTTGACATGATGCAACATTTCACATTGATTGGGATTTCTAAATATACCTGTGGTGCTCAAGCTTCCCCTGAAAGCGCATACTCTGTTTAGAAAACACACATCCCTCTCTAGCCTCACTAAAGGTTTGTTTAGTATTGAGGGAAAAATACCTCCTGGAGCACTCGTTTGCTGCTGGCCATGGACAGGGTTTTGGGTTTGGGAATCTGATGACTAGAATGAAGTAGATAGACACTTCAGAGAAGAATAGCAAAACGATGAGTGAGGCTTGGTAGGATAGATTTTTGAGAAAAACTTAGAACTGAGAGATTTTGTTGGCTAAGTGATGACTGCTAGAGGTGAAAGGAGAGCACGCAGCCAACCTACAAACTCCAAGGGAGTACAAGGATGTCAAGATACCTCTTTACATGGTAAAATAAGAATTCTTCAGTTACTGCTTTCTGATCTAGCAAAAATGATGATTCTCAAAAGAACAGCTGTCCTTGATCAGATCAAGCTGTGCTTCTAATCTTTTAAAATCTCCTAAAACTGAAGTTTACAGTTCGAAAACCCACTTCCTTCATATTTTCTCCCATATGATCCCCAAGTAGAGCAGTAATATTTCTAAGTATCTTGGTGAAACCTGATGTAATTGTTTTGAAGAACCATGTTTTTTAACTTTTGGAAGATTCTTTTTGTCTCGTGCTTCCAAACCTACAAGTGCTAGGAGTTTCCACTTGCAGGAGAATGAATTAGCAGATAAAAGCCATTTTCTCATGTGGGTTTCATTCGTCACAGACATGCCAGTGCCAGTGCCAGTAGAGAACAGATTTACCTTTTTTTAAGCTCTGTTATCAATACGGCTCTTCACTGCCATAGGTTCGACTGGAGCATCCAGCCCTGGTTATGTAGCATAATATCACAGCTTCAATTAAAATTCTGCAAGCTTGGCTTTGATAATGTTCAAATTCTTTACAAAACATGTATGTATATATCTACAAATATAAACAATATTTAATTTTCTAGAATTTTATGATCTTGTCTCTTTCCCAGTGCTGTGAACTCTCTTCAGTGACTGAGTGGACATCATTTGGCCCAGCTTGCACTTTGTTGTGCTGAAGTCACAGATCTTCCCCTGCGGAATTTGATCTGATTGTTGCACTGTTTGTCATGGAAGAGGGACTAATGCTAAGCACATAGAGTCATCACAGCAACATTTTACCTGTGATGAAATAATACAGAGTCATTACTTATACCTTTTTTGTCTTTTAAAATCATCACTAGTTTCAAGCTGTATTTCAAGTCTGCAACATTCAGCTCCAGGAACCATAGTTGCTGGCATGTTTGCATTCATACCAATCACCTAATTATGAAAGAAAAATCTTTATTTCTTTACTTGTTTCCTTTGTATTCAGCTCCTACTCTGGCCAGCAGAAAGTCACTTGGAATTTGGGGAAACTGTTCCCTGGAGGTCAGTCCTTGAAAATGCAGTCCTTGGAAGTAAGGCAGATGATAAGTAAAGGTTTAGGGTTTTTTGGGATTCGTTTTTCCCCCCATGACATATAATATCTGTAAAATAGCATAGCTTTATTTGATCACTGTCAGAAGATGTTTTCACTCTGGTTCCCAAATGTACCTGTGGTGCAGACAGAATGAAAACACAAAAATCGGCCAGTATATTTTTATTAGGTACAGTGTCAAGGAATAAGACAGAGTTATTAATAGTATTTTTTCTGGTCCTGGATTTAAATCCTATTTTAATCTAAGGATGGAGAAGGAAAAGTAATGCTCTTCTGAAATACAGTACTGTTCTCTACATAGCTGGGAATAGACTCGAAGTTTTCTCTTTCGGAAAAATAGATTTCTTACTACATATTATCAATATGAATTCAATTTGCAGAGTAGCTGTAGTCCCAGAACAGTACAATCTCAAAAATAATAGCTTTCTGCTTTCCTCTTGCCAATCTCCACTCCAGCTTGTGCCATTGCATCACAATGCACAGTGCAAAGCTGCCTCCTCGTTGTACCGTCACGGAGCGCTTCCCCTATAAATCATGAAGGAACAGGCTGTACTATCTAATCTCCTCTTTGACCTGGGTGTTGCTCTGACCATGAGAGACTATGATTTACTGTCTATCATACAAGTGCGAAAGAGGTCCGTGTGATACCTTCAGGTTTAACAAACCCAAACATGTTCCTGTGGGTCCATCTCACAGACTGGAACCTTCTAAGTCACTGGTTGGTTCCTATGGGCGAGCGTGATTATCTGAGAGGGTCAGACATCGTCAGCTCCTGCAACATCAGATCCCATGCCTTAAGTCAGAGAATGACAGGGTTACTGCCTCTTTGCTTTAATCACTACCACAAGTGCAGCGCGAGATATGTGACCAGCATCCTGGAAACCTTGCTCGCTTACACGTTGTGGTACAGCACTTCGAATCCCTGGGATGGGTTAGAGAAGGGGCCTCTCATAACGTGGTTCTTCACCCACAGAGAAATCTGAATGCCACGCAGCTGGAGCAGCTGGTGTCGTCTCCTTCTGCCCATGGGCCATTCACCTTTTATTCTTCTTCTCCCGCAATTCCTGACGAAGTCCAGTTCAGCTGAGCTCATGCCAGCAAAATCTTTCCTAAGATGCCTGCTTTTTCTTCAAGGTCTTAGTCCTGCTCTGTGGTTTCTGGGCCTTATTTACCTTGCCTTCTCTTTTCCTTCACATTGCACCCTGGGCTTATATGTAATTGGTACTGGTCTTTTTTTCTTTTTTTTTTTTTTTTAATCCTTTCCTCCCAAAACTGCAGCTTTTATACCTTCTTCCTGAATTATTGTTTTCCACTCCTTTTCAGTCCTAGTCTTTTCCAGATACATTTAATTCAAAAAGTCTTCTTCTGTGGAGTGCCTCAAATACATGTTCACCTTAATGAATTTATTATTTCTGACATGCTGAATTTACTTACTTCAGTGTCCATATTCTGCTGTCAGTTACACTGATGTAAACCTGGAAGGTCTCCGTAGTTTCTTATCTACAGGTATGCAGCTGAAAGACGGGTAGCTTCAAGCAGAAAAGCTCCTTGTCATTCTGCAGTAAAATTAAAAATGTCTGTGTTGCTCTGCATCTACCATAATTTTTGTTAGGAGTTCTGAGAGGTTGTTTAAGAGGTGAGCAATTTTCTTCTGCAATATACCGTTGTTATCAGATGACACATGATGACTAAACATCTGTTTCCCTGTCTCGATGGCCTGGTCAGCCGTGCCCTGAACCCATAGGTTTAAAACACAATCCAGTCATGTTGTTGTTGCCATGTTCAGTGATATAGGTTAAACCAATTACCACTAAATAATTAGCATAGTTGGCCAAATCGAGCCCAGGTGGTACACCTGGTTTATGCCAAGACCGAATTGAGTCCAATATCAATAACAATGCACTTTTATGGATGCTCTTTTAATGAAATACTGTACCCAATTTAGGCCCAACTGTTTTATTTTATTTTATTATAAAATACGGTTTTATTTCCTCAACAGTATAAGAGAAGTAATTATGTTTTGAAGCTAAATCACTTGGCTGGCACACACATTGTCAGGCTGAATGCTAATTATGCAGCTTAAGTAAGTCCAAAATAAAAAAGGGTTGCAAACTATAAATTGAAATCTGTTGTAGACACTCTAAGTAAAGCCTTCACCTTGACTCCTTTGTTCTCCTGTTCCTGACTTTATCAACAACCAACATCACTGCAGTCCTTGGCTATCAATGTTTTAATCAGCAGGGTTTGGCACAGGAAAGCAGATAGCTGACTCCTGTCGTGAGCAGTTAGACCCCTGCATGGAGCAGTCTGTGGTGAATGCTTCCACAGGCCCCATGTGCCACAGGTGGTGAAGCATTTCTCAGTCCCAGCATTGTGTGTTGCTTCCACTTTTCCTTTTAAAAGCCCTTCCAGAGCTGCACCGCTGAGAGAGTTTGAAACCTCCTAATTTGCAGCCTGAGTTAGTCAGGCTTGTTTTATATCCTTTTGTTCTTGGGCCAATAGAGCCTTGTAGGTTCATTAGACGCATAATTGCTGATGTTTATTCATCTCTTTTATCTCTGCCGAGTCTGCCTTTTATTGGTATGTATGCCGAGTTCTTCTAGTGTCGTCTTCTAATGGCCCTATTAGCTTTTTGCTGCACTTCTTCCAGTTCAAGTTTATCTTTCCTGTAGAGCCTTTTATTGCTACGAGAGAGACAAAATGAAAAGTTACACTATTGCCAACAGCTATTCATGCGTGTAGCTTTATCTAAGTGAGTAGTGTCCAGTTCTGTAGTCACTGTCTTTGTCCACATTGCAAAGCTAAGAACGGCTTGAGAAAAGCCATGGCTTTAGCAAGATGAGCTCTATTTCTACTGGTTATCCATAGATGTTAGCTCTACAGTTGCTTCGATTCGGAGCAACCATGCTGCACCTAAGCTCAGGATGTCTGCAGTTGGGTTGAGCACCCATTCTTGCTCAGCTCATCCAGAACATACGGTCATACTAAATTTCTAGGTGTTAAGGGGGAAAAAAATGTTAAATTAAATTGAATTTCTAGGTGTTAAGGGGAAAATTGTGTGCTAGGTGAATCTGGATTTGAGCAGCCCAAGTGCCAGAGTCAATGGCCAGCTGGGCAACTGTCCTCCAAGCACCCTACTGTCATTTCAGTCCCTGGGAGTAAGGCAGACCTTGGCGTTCTTCCCTGCTCCCCTGCAGTCCCAAGCGAGGGTAATGTTGGGGCTTTATGGCTGGGGCATGGGAGCATCAGTCCTTTCACTGCTGGTGTTGGGATTTAATGATGGACTGGCAATGACAGGGTAGATTTTTAGAAGAGTGCATTTGGAGTGTTTCAACAAGCATCAAAGTCATACATGGGGCTCATGAGACTTTCAGACTCCTGAGTCACAGAAGTCTCTTAGTCCATCTCTAATGGCTTTTAAAGTGGTAGGGTTGAAAAACAACCTGGGTAAGACATAGTGATGGGTTCTTACAGATGCATTGTATCTCCGAGGACTGCAATCAGAGTAAGGGGAAGGAAACAGCAAAAATATAATGGTGAGTATTAAGAAGAATTTTTTGGACTCTTTTTTCGGAAGTGCTGTATAATCTAATTCAATAGCATAAGCATTAATTCAAAACATTTGTTCACAGTATACTATTGCTACCTGATCTGCCTACCTTTGCTGATATATGTACTGCAGCTACAGATGTATTTCTACAGATACATATTTTTGTCTTTTTGTAATAAATTCTTTTTAATAGAGTGGCTCCCCAGGACCAAGATCTTATGATGTGATTGATTTAAATGCCTGTATAAGACCCTGCTTTTTCTGTCTGGTAAAACAGATGACATAAATTTGACTCTGCAGCCAAATAAATTGGGGAATTGTACTAAAGAGGGAAGATGCATCAAACAAGCAATAAATAATGCATACTAGGGCTGCAAGATGTAAAATAAATGAAATCCTTATGAACCCAAGAAGCTTGTTACGAACAGCAGAGCCTAAACCAGACCTGAAAATTACCTACTACACATACTGCCTCATGGAGACATGTACCTCTGCTTCCTTGGCAGAAATATGAAATATTCTTAACTGTATGTGTGATCACGTGTCCTCGTGCCAAAACAATAACAGAGAGAAATATGATGAATGGAAAGTGGCCGTTGGTGCCAATGCTGTGCTCAAATTCCAGTCAATAGGCACTGGACATGGACAGAAAGTAGGTTCTAGCATCTGAGGTTAATCATCCCCAAACTGATGCATGCTGGACTTGCAAGAAGTTTTAGAAATTTTGGCTACCGTATGAAAAACATTGTGTTGAACAAGTGAGTTGCTGACTTTATTGTGCTACTAAGGCAGAAGTGGTTCTAAAAAAATATAGAGGTGAAAGAAAAGCAAATTGCTCAGTAGCATTTACTGTGAGCTAACACTTTTGGAAACACTTCTGTAAGAAGGAGGTTACCAACATTAGGGAAGATAAGGGAAGAAGGCAAATCCAAGGGATCTCATTGTTCATATTTGGTTTATTATACTTTTTTTTTTATTATTCTACATTAGGTAAGTAGGATTTTCTTGTGAGCGTACTTCTTCCAAGATCCTGTTTGTGTTACTGGACAGTTCTCTTGGCTGTTTTCTGGCTTTTTTAGCTTAAGTGTAATGGTAAGAGAAATGTCAGAACTCTGCTCTGCAGGCCAGGATAAAACAGCTAAAGGTCTAAACTTTAATTCTACAGCCACATTAAAAACTCAACTTTTAGTAAAACCTGTTGTAGTTAAAACAGTAAACCAAGTGGCACAGACCTTCTGCCTTACAAGTAATATAAAATAAACAGTTTCTAAAGGCATAATGTTGTTATTAATTAGAAAAATGGTGGTATGGATACAGCAAAAACATTTCTTTGTTTTCTTGCAATCAATGGCAAAGTTCCCTGAAATTCAACGAGACAAGGACTGTCCCAAATATTGTAACAATACTTATACCAATAAGACTAATCCATAATAGAATAAAAATCCCAGGGGATGATTTGATTCAGTTTTGTGTCAGTCCAGGCTTATCCTAGTAAGATAACTATTTTTCCTGTTTTAAAAAGAAGTAGTGTATTGTTGGAGAAAAGCCAAACCAGAACGGGTCTGCAAAGCTCATTATGACAGAAGAAATCCAACCAACACCACAGGCAAATGTTTTTCAACACATGCTTTTTCTTAAAAAATAAAGGGAGAGTAATGCAAAAGTACTTTTTTTTTCTAATTTCTAATAATTTTCTTCAGTATTCTTGGGCTACTTTCCAATAGATGGTGGCTGCATCAAAAGTAGAAACATTTTCATATGAGAACTGGGAAATATCTCAGTCCTACAATGCCTCTGTGTGTCGGAGATTTGGAAAGAGAGATGAGGTTCTTTCTTTAGCAAAAACTGCACAGCACTGAGGCCCTTTCTTGGCACCCATTGCCATCCAAGAGACGAACCTTGTATCACATCCTATGAGACCAGCCAAAACCCAAGTGCATTGCACTGGCCTAGTAACTGTTTCATCTGGAGAGATAGCTCCTTAGCAGTTGGATGTACGGAGGGTTAGATCCCTGTCTTGGTTGGTTATTCAGGCACATTTCACTGACACAAGATGTGACCTAACAGCTAACTTTCTTTGAATTAAGTGGCTTAAACAGATGTGAGATGAAAGATGGTATAAGCTGGAGCTTGCCCAAATGCAACTTTTTTCTTCTCTTGAAATATTGACTGAGAAGAAAGTCAAGATATTGTATCTAGTAAATCTGGTGTTAGAAGTGAGAAATCCAATGAAATAAATTTATAGTACTTGTGTTTCAGTCTGCTTTTTACTTCCTTGTTTTTCCCAGTGTTAATACAGCACCAGAAATAGTTTACAGCTTCTCTCTTTGGTGCATTCTTATTGCTTGTGTTGGATAATGCCTTGTGTCTGCTATAAGGAAACAAATAACCCTAATCCTTAGTCCCTAGGCTAAAAGTCGCTAAGAAAAACATAGAAACGGGTTTTTATGTCATAAACATGGAAACGAAGAGTAGGATTTCTAGTATTTCCATCGCAGGAGGGGAGCTAGTCCCTTTAGTTTGTGGATGTGCTGGGACACACATCTTATAACCACGAATGACCGTTCCTTCTCTGCAGATGCACCTCTGCTGCCTGGTAGCACTTTGCTCTGCTGAAGCAGGAGAAGTCTAGAATTGACCTAACAGGAATGGTGGCTTCCTTGGAAAAGAGAAGGAAACTTAGAAAGTTGCTCTCTCATTATTCCTTAGTCCTGCTCCAGAGCAGGGTTGCAGTAATGGCACAGTATGGCCCTGCTGCCAGTTTGGTGTCTCCTACCAAATGTGGCTATTTGAGGCACCCCAACTCCTCAAAAATGGAGATCTGTGCACAGGTCAGCCTGCCTGGTTAATGGTGAAAATTAGGCAAGGGCAGGAAGGAGTGGTGCAGGAGGATGGAGGTTTTAAAGAAAAGTAGTACTTAAAGTAAATCAAGAGCGTGGAGCTGTGGAGCTGGATAAATACAGTGAGAAGGCTGTTTGCCGTGGAGTTCAAGGCTTTACTCTGCTGCTTTGTCGTTCTGGCCTGTCCCTGTGCTCTGGGGCATCTCACCTTCTGCCATCCGCTAAGGTTTGATCTGTAGGGAGGAGTCAAAGAGCAATGAAACTTTAGGTACCAGCTCTGTTCTAAGGATAGTATTTGGATTTTCACATTTAGTGCTGAGAGAGATTGGCTGGGAAAGGAAAGAAGCTGCTGAGCTTGTTAGAGACCCACAGGGGAGAAAGTGCTCTGTGAGATAGTTTGGGAGTTGTTAGTTGTTTTGGCAACCGTTATTAGACATGGCCCATAATTACTTCTGTAGCTATAGAGGAGTGTAATTTGCTTTTAATTACTGTATTAGCAAATATATCAGTAGGGAAACCAATAGAAGAAAATGTTGCTGGATTTCTTTCGGTCCTGTTCTTTGCAACTCTAGGAAGTCAAAAATATTTGAACAAAAAGAAATTATGCTCTAATAAGCCCCGAACAGACACATTCTGAGACTGAGGGGAAAACAGCTATTCTAGATAGCAGAGAGCTGGCTTCTAGCATAGTCCTACAAAGTGGAAATTATAGCATCCTTCCATTGTAATTTTAAAATTGTAACTCAGTGCCGTTCTTCCGATGCTTTGTGATAGATGCCAGGAGTGGAGACTTCTCTGCTCTGAGTGCGAGACAGATAATAAAGCAATTTCGGAGCTGTAGCAGCAGTGCACCTTTTCTTTTTTTTTCCTCTGAGAGATACTGTAAGGCTGCAATATCAAGATTCACCCTCGCAGCCCAATATTTTATTTTTAAATCATCCTTTAAAAGAATTTGAAAGTCCTGAAGGCAACGTCTTATCTTCCATCCTGGGCAAGCCTCCTCAAGAATATGAACAGGAAAATACTGCACCCATTTTCTTACCTTGAATCTCAAACAAAGAAAAGAAATTCAGTGGATTTCCTGACCTCTTGATCTTCTCACTGAGAAATCATTCTAAACGCTAAAGAACATTAAATCACTATTGCTCTGTTGGTGTGTAGCGCTTCAGTCAGCAGTCCTCCCAGGATCAATAATGGCAGGCAATCTACTGCAGTTTCTCTAGTGTTTATTTTTAAAGATTATACTTACGATGCTTGAAAAAATGAAGCATTTCATTTTGAAGGTGGCAGAGCAGAAAAAGCTCTTCAAGATGCTTTTACGGCATGTGAAAGGGACAATCCATTTGGATTTCATTTTCGCTTCCCTGCTGCCTGGTCGACCGCCAAGCCACAGAGGGAGCATGACTCTCTGCAGGCCAGCAGCAGCTTTCTCCACTAGCTTCCCCTCTTAAGTGAAGCAAAGGAGACTTTGCAAGTGTAGCTTCCCATAGGAATCACCGAAGGGGCAGATAAAATGAGGGCAGGTGGTAAAAAACCAATGATAAAATCCTAGTACTTTGTTTTAAAGTGAAAACCTTCATAGAGTCAGCCAGACTGCAGTAGACAAAACGGCTTGGGTGTCTATGCCTCTCTAGCTGTAACATCCAGGTAAAGGAGAGCATTACGGCAGCTAAAAAGGCTTTTCCAAGCAGATTTGCTGTGGGACTGACATAAGGTTGTACACAGCTCCCGGGCTCTGGCATTTCCTAGTTTCTGAATAGTTGGTTTTACAGCCATGCCAGTGGCCCCTCAACACTTTTTATGAGGTATTTATAGAGCACCTTGTCCATCAGTAGTACAGTTCCAGCTGAAGACTCTTCTGTGTCCCTCAGGCAACTGTTCTTTTTCCCTGTCTGACAAGTTTCACCCAAATTGGTTTGTCTGATTCTGAGACAGGTTTCGGGGGAAGATGTGTCATTCTGCATTGTTAAAACAAAAATTATGATGAGAAACTCTAGTGCTTCGCTGAGCTTTAAATTGGAAACTACTGAGAGCAGTGTGGGAAGAAGGAACCTGGAGGCAGTGGCAGGGGTGCAATGCCATTGCTGGAGTGGGAGACTTGGAAATCTTGGTGGAGGGGAAAATCAAGGAGAGCAGGCACTAGCCTATGTCAGTAGCTGTGCCTCTATTTTCTTTCACAACTGACATCTCCATCTTTCTATGTTTCTATGTCTGCCTCATTACTCAGATTATGCAGGTAAGGAGAAGAAGTGTCTGTGGAAAAAAAAAACTATGGAGGCCAAGAACCTGCATGGCGCTGGGGAGGTTCAGAAAGCACTGACCTTAATGTTGATGCTTTATTTCTCCTCCTGTAAGGGGGATGATAGCAGTTTTCCTTGGAGGGTTGCCATGAAGATACATGTACTCAAATTTTGTGGACCACTAGGAACAAGTGGCATAATTTCATATTCAGTACAGAGTTTGGATGTGCGGTTTCAGTAAGACCTGCAGGCCACACGCTGAGTGTTGCGGATAAAAAGAAGTCTTCACTGAACAAGGCAGACACCCTGTGGAAGAAATAGTACATGAGCTTGTAATTAAAAACCGCATCCTGATGTATACACAAAATGGCCCGAATTAGGACTTCTTGTGCATGAATAATCCTGTCACGTCCTAACTGCAGTGCTTGATTTTGCACCTAAGTGTTCTTTTAAAGTTTCTTTTCTGTATATGAACTATAAGGAAAACACATGCAAGCATATTAAGAGGGCAGAAAAAACCCAATAGGGCAGAAAAAGACAAATACATTCAGTCACATGTATCAGGTTTGAGGGTAGCACAGGTCTTCAGTTCTCCTTAACCCCTTGAGCCACATATCAAGCAGACAGAAAAGCCTTTGGGCAGAACCACAAGTTCTTTATTGCTTCTTGAAAATTTTCAGAGACTTTACCTCAATTTCTTTGCCATCACTTTGATACTTCATTTACCCTCAGAGACCTTGATTTAATTCTTTCAATAGGCACACGCTGCTGAGCACCTTCTCCCTCACCTCACAGGGATAAGGATGTTGCAATCTCTGTGCTCCTGCTAAGAGAGAGCTGGAAAGGCAGCATCAGGGGATGGATCCATTAAAAAAACCTCAGAGACCAAAACTGAGAAAGTAAGCAGAAAAATATGGCCAGAAAACCCTTTAATTAGAGTTTGTGTTTCAGTTCTGCTCTATGTCCAAGCTGACAGAGAGATGTCTTTTTCTTGATGCCTGTTCCTTCCAGATATTGTTGCAGGATATTAGGCACTGCAGCAGGGGCAACTCAACATCCTACAGACAGTGAACATACAGCTGGCCTAAACATGGAAAAGATTTTGCCTTTCAGACTGAAATGGGTAACAGGTCTTCCCTGCTAGTGCCTGTCTGGGTAAGGCTGCAAGATGTTCTTGTGTGTATTTAGGTGGCTCATATTGTGTAAGTTTGTATCTCTGGTCCTTCCAAGGGAAACATGAAGGAGGCTGCAAGAATGGCAACGAGCCTTTGGAAGGCTGTTCTTAGGGCTTTTTAGCAATGTAGGCAAAACTGGGACAGGGCAGTGAAACTGAATTTTGCAGCAAAGGCAGTTTAATTTGAAGAGAGACGGAGCAGTGCAGTCTGTGTGTGTTTTTATTTGGCACACAGAAGTTTTGCTAAAAGCTATTAACAAATTATCTATCAAGCTTGAAGTTTGGCTTTTAAATCCATATTTAGGCACCTCTTTAAATACCCTGATATTAAAAAGATGCTCCCATTAAAGCCCAATGCTTGTGAAAATTGTATTTCTCCTGACCACATCTATACAGCACTTACACAGCAGGGCCTGGATTCTTGACCAAAAAAATGCTCTTGCTGTACATGAAGATGGCAATGAAGTATTAAATAACTGCAGGCAAGGACTGGAGATAAAACTCTTGTCTCATTTATTGCTGACAAAATAGAAAGCATATTGTTCCTCAGTAACAGAAAATTTCAGAGATCTTTTGGTGCTTCGTTGTTGCAGCTGAGTACACTGGTGGAAAACTAAACAACGGAGCACACTTGAAAGGGCTCGGAATCGTGTTCACAAAAAATACGTAATCACAGGCATTGACATCCATAGATAAGTATCTGACACAGAAACGAAAAACAATTTCCTCAAGGTGGTGGTGTGAGGAGGGGGCACTGGAAGGAACGCCAGGTCCTGGGAACGTAGGGGCCATTTCAACGGCTTGGGCAATACCCATTACTGATAAGTCACTACTTTAATGATGGTATTTCTTATAAACGACAGGATCTTTTCCTCTGCAGTTCTCTGTGGTCCCAGGCTCAAGCCAAAAAATCCCTGTCTTGTGGATAGTTAGACCACTTAGCAAGATGTTGCAGAAAGAATAAGAGCAAAAATGACAACCAGGTGAATACTGAGAAGCATACCTCAGTGTTCTTGTGACTGAAAACAGAGTTGGTATTCAACGGCTGCAAGATAAACTGGCATGTCTGCCTCTGCAGCTAGTTTCAAGGGAAGGGTGGGTCATTAAGCACGAACGATGGCAGTTAAAAGCCTCTCACCTCTCTCAAAAACCTGCTGGGATATGTGACCCCAGTAGTAATGGCCATTTTGCATCTTCTTGGGAACATAACGGTATAAGGACTTCAGGGTATCTCATGTAAACCATTTTGCTGCTCTGCATCACTTTTTCACTTGGAAATTTGTATCCAAGTAACGCTGGTTTCCTGTTATGCTTCCCTCGTAGCACTTTATCACACAGCAGGAATTTATGCTGGTCCTGAGGGCAATCTATTGAACTGAATCATTCCTTATGGGTTTTCATTGTGAGTAACGCATCATTTTCCAGGCTTATTGTGAATCGCGAATGAACACAAACTAAATGCAGTTTTGTGAATGCCCGCTCACCTAGTATAGGTATATTATCTATGCATAATAAAGGGACTTCTGTCCTTTGAAAAATGAGATTAATCTTTAGTTTAAAACCATCACAAGGAACTGATATGCCCAGACGGACCTACTTGTTCTGTTGGATGATATGATCATTAATTTCATAAATTCATTTTATTTGTCTCTTTTATTGGTGTGGTGAACAGAACTCCTTCTTAATGAGATAGTAATTCCTCTTGTGGTTTTGACTGAATTATTCAAAATTCGGTTGCTCAGTACGGTAGTATTCCAACATTGCTTGATATTCAGGTCTTCCACTCTTATTTTGGATTGTACTGTCCATGCCCACTGTTGCATTCTCAATTGTCGTGGTGAATTTCCCATATGAATATGAAAAGAGCAAGGTCTGTTAGCATATATTTCTGAGCGGCCTGAGTATTTCAAGCTCTGACCTAAGGCGTCATTCAGAAGGCATAAAGATATTTATCACTAGTTGCAATATTAACATAAAAAATGCCATAGCCTTTCTGTCTGATTTACATGATTTCATTTGATCAAGAAAACCCTATGCTCTCCAGACCTATAATGACCATATAATTATGTGCAATAGAATAAAACATAACTTCAAAAAATTGCTGGTTACTGTAGCTTCTTCTCTAATCACTTGGAAAAGTGATAACACATGTTTAAGTATTGTCCTCATTGCCAATTTATAGCACCATTAGGTTTTACTGGGAAAATCTTATGCTAATTTTGGTTCTCATGCTCTATGAGCTTAGATATGGCTGCTTTTCTTGAAATGGATCTTTACTTCTGTGCATCTTAATTTTTATTGCTCATCTTCAGATGCTTGGCTTTTGAGTATGGTAGGATCAAAGCATCTAAAATGCAGGAGATGGTGGTCAGTGTTTCTGCAAATTAGCTTCTTAAACAAGGCATGACAAATTTTCATTGTGTGTATCATTTTGCCACCAAAAAATACAATTGTAATTAACTTAAAACTATCAATGTCCTAGGGTCCACTTAGCCAGCTATTTTTCAGCAGAGCAAATGGTGGTTTGTGCATTTTCCTAGGCCATGAGGGACCCCTCTTCTGTCTAAGGAAATGTGAACCTCAAACTCCAGGGCTGGTGGCTTGGCCAGCTGGATAATGACGGCAGAAGGAGAAGCAGGAGGAGTTAGAGCAGAGGTGCTCAGGGTGTGCTGCTGAGCACAAGGACCGTCCGGTGCCATCTCGTCTGCGGCGCTCCTCAGTCTGGAAAACCCTGAAAATGCAGACAGTGCTTCCCAAAGCACAGGATAGAGAAATGCTGTGTTTAGTCTTGGCTTTCTTACATTAGCTTCTAATGCTGCTTTCATTGTATATCTGATGGGCTGTGGCAATTGCTTATATAAAGCCCATTAAGTGACTGCTATGTACTTTTAGAATAATTTAAAATGTTTCCTTCATAAAGTGCAAGATCTTGTTTCTTTTTTTAGGTTTTTATTTTGGACCCTGAATGTGAAATAGAAGATAAATAGGAAATGTGACTCATTTTGTAAACATGTAAATTGCAGACGGTTGCATTTGCCTTTTTCTGCACAGTATTGACATCCAATTTGCATTATGTGCTGTATCAATTCACTAATAGTTTGTACTGATAGACCACCATTTTAGCAATAAGTGCATAACCGCAGAAGAAAAAGGGCTGTGCTTTTAAACTAACTTTTATTTTCTGACTTTCTGATGTATTTCTCAGCCTTAATGTCACATAAATGATTGTTGTTGGGTTTTTTTTTTCTTCCATGAAATGCCTTTTAAAATTCATAAGCTCATTAAAAAAATTAATAGATAGCGATAGCTGCCCTTCATTCTGTCTTTTATAAACCATTTTAAAGTGAATGTAGTATTTGAATTGCAAACTCAGCTCTTGCCTGCATCCACGGAACAATCACAGTGGTAGATCCAGAGCGATGATAATTTTTCATCAAAGTGCTTTAACCTCAGCCCTGTCAGTTCGTCTCCCAGATAACAAGGTAGGGCAATCTCTGTGATTAATTAAGCAATGTTTATCAAACTGAATAAAGATGAAAGGCTTTGGAGAACTGTATAGTGTTAAATGCTATTAAAACCAAACAAAATGGTCTCTTCCAAACTTTTCTGTATGCATTTAGTAGTGTCAGAAGTCTTTGGTTCCTCCGCAGTACAGACAGAAACGTCTGGACCAAACCTACAAGCTGCCCTTGCTCACACAAAGAATCAAAATAACAGGTATTGGATACTGCCTGCAAACAGATTTTGACTTAATCTTGATACAAACTATGTGAATGAGAAGAGGTGCTCTTAAGTATGACAAGAATGCTGGAAAACCCAGGGATCCCTCCTGGTCACTGCTTAACATCTGTAGGAATTACAAGCGAATATTGCACATTTGAGGTGGTAAATGTCTTGCTCCTTTTTTCCCTAAGAATTAAGACCAATAAATGATAGAAAATGATTTTTAAAAGTTATGGACCTAAACTGACAAGAAGTTGGCAAGAAGCTCAGAATATTTCTTTTAGAATCTTACGATCTGGAGGTGTTATTTAATATCAACCTGTTTCCTTTACACAGGCTCTGTGGTGGGAAATGTGCCAATGTAGCCCTTATGCTGTACAGCCTGGAAAAGGGAAGGCTGAGAGGAGATCTGATCAATGCTCACAAATATCTAAAAGGTGGGTGTCAAGAGGACGGGGTCAGACTCTTCTCAGTGGTGCCCAGCGACAGGACAAGGGGCAATGGGCACAAACTGGAACACAGGCAGTTCCACCTGAACATGAGGAGGAACTTCTTTACTGTGAGGGTGACAGAGCACTGGAACAGGCTGCCCAGAGAGGTTGTGGAGTCTCCTTCTCTGGAGATATTCAAAACCCGCCTGGATGCATTCCTGTGTAACCTGCTCTAGGCTAACCTGCTTTAGCAGGGGGGTTGGACTAGATGATCTCTAGAGGTCCCTTCCAACCCCTACCATCCTATGATTCTGTGATTCTATGATTCTATGCTCTCGGCTGGGGAGTGGGGAGAAGTGGGCAGGGAAGGTAAGAATGGAGGGGTTCACCAGGAACAAATTATCTTTTTCTGCTCTACATATGTAGTTGATACTGTTTTGCATTCTTCTTTTACTCATGATAACTAAATTGTTTCTATAAAAAAAAAAGAATATTTTGATTTTAAAACTGGTAACCAAATGTGTTTGGCTGAAAATTGTTAATGCTTCTGCTTTGATATGCTCATAATAATAATTTTATAAATGACCTTTTTTTAAATTCTAAAACCAGAGCATTTTCTTGTGAAAATTTATACCTGACAAAAAGCCTTTCTCACATTCAGTCATTTTTATCTCTTTTGACTGCAGTTACTATGAAAATGCATAGCTCAAGACAGAACTGAAGTCTTATGATTTCCAAAGAGCTGGCTGCTATCACAAAACATCCCTGTCTATCCCATGGAGAGATGAGATGCTCAGGTAGGCAATTCTGTTGTGACAATTCTAGGCCGTTCAAACCACCTGCTGCTGGCTGCAGGATTTGGAAAAGGGTTTATCAAAACTAGGATGTGGCCACTGGGATACTGCAGTGGTGCTCTCCCTGCACCTACCTGTGTAATGTACATTTGCCTCTGAGAGATGTTTGTCTTCACATCTGCAGACTCTGCATTGAAGGCAGAGGCCTTCAATGAGCAGCATCACACATAGTGAGTCTGACAGCAGAAACATCTCTGTAACTAGCTGATGCCAAAACAAGATGTTGTTTAGCCTGTATGATGCTGATGGGGAAATGAAAGGGTAGCGGATTAATGTGTCTCATTCATAATTGCTCTAAAGTATACTTCAAAATACAAATTAAAGGACAAGCTCTGAAGGTTTCTGAATGTTACCGAGCATGCACAGTGCCCGTTGAAGTCAGTGGGAACCGCAGCTGCTGTAGACCCTCTAAGAGCTGACCTAAATAAACTACAAATGTCAAGCAAATCAATTGAAAGTCTTGGGGCTCTAACTGCATTACACACAAGTCTAATTGTGTTTATCAGCAGAGTGGTGCTACATCTCTTTTGCTGTTGATTCAGGAAATCCAACTTTTCATTGACTCACCAGCAGCTTTGAATGCCCCAAGCACCTAAATAAATCTAATCACAGGAAATCCTTCCCCTCCATCATTTTGCTTGCATTAATCCTCCTTAAAGTACCATCTCATCAGCAGAGACTGAGGCAAGTGTATCTTGCTTCTTGCCGGTAGCAGGGAGGAAATCACACATCAGGGAATGAGATGTCCTTTCCATAGTGCATCCTTCATGTGTACTTTATCTTCTTCACTGCAAGATGCTAACACTGATGAGCCCTGTGGGTCCTAAAGATTCAAACACAATGATACAATATGAAGATTAAGCCTAGAAAAAAAATTGGATTTCACTTCCTCCAACACTGAAAAGACCTGATGTTTTCCATTAAAGGAAATTTTCCATTAGAGTGTTTTCCATTAAAAATCGCTTCCTGTGGAAAACTGGGTTTCGATTAAAAGGGCGTTTTCACAGCAAGAATTTATTCTTTCAGGAAAGGAACATGCTTTTCATTAAAACTCCCAAGCTCTAGGTTTAAAATGGTAAAAACTCAGTGTTTCAATTTCTCTATCTTATAGTGCAAAATTAACAGATTTGGCAGGAATTCCCCCCTCCATTACTTTTTATGCAAACTGAATGTCAGGGCCCATAAGGCACCTGTATGCTGTGATTAAGCTGAGTAGTCTCAGCTGAGACCCCCACTCACGCAAGCTCTGCCCACATCCCAGATCTCTGTTGAAGCTCAGACCCGGCAAGCATCCAGACCTGACCTTATCTCAGTCAGAAATATATTTGTGCTCACTCCTGTCTGCTGCTTTCCTGGCTTATGGATGGTTTTTTACTGGCTGATTTCTAAAGCTATGCTGTGTCCAGGCTTCGTCTCCTGTCCTGCTTCTGGACATGCGAACCTTGGATCTGTGTTGGGGCCCTGTCTCCTCCTGCTCCTAACTGGACCTTGGAGTTCATTCATCACCATGCCTTGTCTGGGGGTGTCAATAGGACCCATTGCCATCCTGACACTGTTCAGATCCTGGGGGAGGACATCCTGTTGGTGAGGTCTGCACTGTGTTGGGCTCCTCCTTGGCTCCCAGCTCATCTCTGCTCCTGGAGGCGCCCTGATCCTGCTGGTCCCTGCTGCTGCAGTGGTGGAGAGGTGTAACTTGTCACTTTGACACCAGCAAATAACAACTGTTCTCATCCACTGTTTTTAATTACACAGTTTCAGTAAAACAGGTATCTTGGAGGACAGAGCGAGAGTTTCATGAGCAAGACCCAAATTCTGCTACTGAGACTGAGCTAACCTTGACTTAGGGATCAACAGCTGCAAAGAGGAAACAAAACCCCTCCAGTTTCTACTGATCCTCCTTTGCTAGGACTGTGATGTATACAAGCCTGTTCACGTTTGTGTTTGAGCACAAAAAACTTCTTGGTATAAGTTGTACATTTAGGGTCACTGTTCTTGACAGTGCCAGCTTTTAGCTGAGCCTGTGAATAGTGCAGAGCGAAGGAAGCAAGTTTAAAAGTTGGTCTTCGAGGACTGTATAGAAAAGCACCCAGTCAGCATTCTTAGATGCCATATTTCCTGTATTATTATGCTTCCTTGTGGTCTTTCCGGTGCGTTGAAACCTTCTTTGATCAATACATCCTTGGATCTTCCACAGGTCTGCTTTCTTCGTGTGGGTTAATACATTGAAGTTCTTGATGGTGATTTTGGTGGTTAACATGAGGCAGCTGCAGGAACAGACAAAGCTATTGGAATTCTACCTATCGCGTTCCCTGCAAGATTCACTACCATGGGTAAAATGTTGTGCAATGAAAATTGAAACGGTAAGGTCATTAGGCTTTTGCAACAGACAGTAGGAAGTCAAGATAAAAGGGAGATGAACAAATTAATTAAACCTAACAGACAAGCTGTAGACTCCTTGTTCCTGAGTAATTAATTTATAATTAATAATTAAAACAGGCTAAAGGATTGAGACTATGGGATCATCCTAGTAAATAGTCAGTAATTTATTTTCTATTACTTATTGTTACTGGACCAGCAGGTCATTAACCTTTTCTGACAGCATCTGGGCACACAGCAACACT
This sequence comes from Steatornis caripensis, assembly GCA_013398225.1. NCBI lineage: Eukaryota > Metazoa > Chordata > Aves > Caprimulgiformes > Steatornithidae > Steatornis > Steatornis caripensis. The sequence goes on along the minus strand of VZSC01012441.1, from coordinate 46,414 downwards.
ACACAGTCTGTTCTTTAAATTAAAGGAAATGCTTGTTTTAGCAATTTCCTCTGGCAGGAAAGCAATCATATCTTCTTGCTCCGTTCTTTTTATTGAAAGGACACTATCAAGCTTTGAATCCCCATTTAAATTTTCAACCTGGTTTCCTAAGGAAATGAAGCTTCTATGATAACACTGAATTTCTCTCTGTCAGGTCCTCCTCAGTAACTTTTAAACTACTTGTCCAAGTGCAACTAAACTTAAAAGTAGATGGAAAAGTGTCAGCTAGACCTATGTTCTTAAAAACTTTGTCAGGAGTAGAATCTGGTTAGAAGAGAGAGATGCAATTAATTCTCACCCAGAGGGAATGTGGTAAACTTGGCTGCTGCGCAGTTTTGCATTTGTGGGCTTGCCAACCAGCCTGTGAGCATCAGTGGGCCACAAGCACACGTGTAGGCTTTCTCTTGTCTTCTATGGTGCATCCCTCCAGCACTGCGGACAAAACTGGAGTAATTCAGAGAGGGAGCTGGGGAGAATGACCAAGGTGAAAAATACGCAGGATATTTCTTTTGATTAGTTCTGCTGCTCATGAAAACTTTCATTGTTATAGGGTATAAAATCAAGTTAAGGTGGGCATAAATGCATCAACATGTACTTTCTCTACCCAATCTGGCAGATATGTTCTATTCACTGATCATTTGAAAATCAAAATGTGAATAAGTGTTAGGATGAAATGTCCTAGTGCATAAATTTCAGGCCTGATTTTTGGTACCAAAGATGTCCAAAAACTACAGTTGTATCAGAGGGACTTAAGGATGTGTTGCAAGTGCTATGAATTAGTACACTTGGGGACTGGCTTTTCCAGCCCGATGAAGATTACTGCTGTGTTAATTTCAACTCTGAATGTTGATATATTCATACTTTGACTATAAGACCGGAATGAATCATTTTGGTCTTCTATCCTGACCTTCCATGTAACACAGAAAACTTTCTTGAAGTAATTCTTGCTTGGAACTTTTTAAGAGGGGAAAAATACCTGCTATTAATTTAAACATCACAATGATAAACCACAACCTTTGCTAAGATGTGATTAAAAGAGATGATGACAAATTGTCTTAACTTTTTTATTTTTAAAAGCTGTTGTTTTTATTTTGAGTTAATGAAGCTTGCAGTGCTGGTCATTAGATCTTGTTGCACTTTGATCTGTTATAATTATCGGCCCCTTGAATTCTGTGCAGGTAACTCTGATTTGATGGTACCATTTTTTACCCTTATCCTTGATATACTCATCAAGAAAAGCTCTGGTAGTTATTTCCTCCATCTTAGCATTCACCACTCCCTTCTTGGTTTCTTAGCATAATTCCTGAAGTGGGGATACAGAAGTGGACAAGCTATTCTCATAGTGATCACAGAAGAGTTCAACAGCACTAACATCTCTTCTGCATGCAGTAGGAGCTCGCTAGTTTCTGTGTCAAGGTAAATCTTGTCCATCCAATTGCAGTTGGAAGTTATGTGTTCCTGACTGTCTGTTGTGATTCCTGCTCTGCTATGCTCAGTGTTGCTGCTTTCCATAAGACTCACCCAGAAATCCTAGGCTTTGCTCTTTCCAGGACATCTGACTCCACATTGGTTATTTGCTTGTGCTCAGACTACCTGTTGGCTGAGACTGTTCAGCGTCGGAGGCCTTTTCTCTGACAAGTGCCATTCTTCTACATTTGTTGCCATCTGCAGAATAATTTTTTATTTGTTTTTCCACAGGTTATTTATAAGCATATTAAAAGAGTCCAGAGTAAGGAATTAATTTCTTTGGGGCCTCATGAAAGAATGCTTGATGATCTCTCATTTGCCGTTACATTTACAAGACTGGTTATCCAGTGTTTTGTCCATTTAATGTTGCCGTGCTAACTTTGTAGTATCCTAGTTCCTAACTACATGGTCTTGATGTACTAAACCAACTGCTTTGCAGAAGTGTTAGTATATTGCACCGATACTACTGCTTTCATCAGCCAATCTTGTAACCTTGTCAGTGATGTAAAGTTAGACTGATGGCGTCTATTATCTAGAATGATATTTCTGAGCTATATTTTCCCCCACTATTGCCTTAATAAACAAGTCCTGCAACAACTTCTGTGGTACTTCTCACACGGTGCTCAAAAAATTGAAGCTGTGAGATAAGAGTTTAAACTTTTATTTAGATTTCTGTTATAAAAATACATATTAACATACAGGGATTTTTTTTTTAAAGTTCCAGCTGTGGAAGAGTTAAAACTTCTACTGCAAAATTATCAAAGGCAAAAAAATAGGTGGTGGTGATGTTTTATTTCATTACACCATGATACTCAATGTATCTTCTTCTCACTTACTTAGATGTCTGTCTTCAAGTTCCCTTGTTCTGGACTTTCAGCTTATTCTCAGTATTATTCAGGCTTGTGCCTTAAGAGTTTTGTAAAGGACACCTCCTTTATTCCAACTCTGTTTCTCTTATTCTTTTGTGGACCCATGACCTAACATTATTTGCCTACCAAAACCACTAGCAATATCCATAGTTTTATGCTTACTGAAGTAGAGCTGTTCCCAGATCTTCAAACTCTTTGGTCTGTATTTCTTAATTCATTTTTTCTAGCATACACATTGAAAGCTTCTGGGCTTTGCATGGAGTTTAAAACCAACAGGACTCAGCTGCTGCACACAGGCACAATCATGAGTCCACTGTGCTATCTCTAACAGGTATCCGAGCCATGCCCTTAGAATGAAATAACAAGCAGCAGATTACACAAGGAACTAAAACACACACAAAAAAAGGTGTCTAACATTCTCCACACTTCCTTTTATTTTCAGTTTACATTGAGCTAAAACTGGTCAAATACATCAGTGCAAAATGGGCTGCTAGTATTGTTTCCTTTAGGCCTTCCTCGGTGTATATATGTTACCTGGTAAGCAAGAAATACAGTAAGATGTTTTGGTGCATCCCCAATCCACCGAAGTTGGTGGAGTCTCTTAAACATTTAGCACTGAAGAGCCAGTGGACAGTGGTGTGTGACAAGTGTATATCATGTATTAAGCCAGCTGGTGAAATCTTTACTCCTGAAACTGATTGTTATTAAACTATTACTGTTAACTGCTTGTTATTAACTATTTCTTGTTAAATAAAGTCCTTTAAAGGAGGAGTTTAGTTATGAGTCAGAGACCACAGAGTTGGAAGAGGCTTCTTTTGTATTTGACTGGATAAGGAATGAATAAATAAAAGCAATGATGAGTTTCCTGGTGCAAATCACCAATTTTATTTCAACAATATAATTGCACAGAGAAAAGAAAAATAATGAATCCCAGTGTGACAGTTATTCTGGCCACTTAGGAACACAGGCAGGAATTATGCTTTTGCTCTGAGGCAGAGTTTCACAAACGAAGTAATATTTAACTGCTTCTCTTGCCCTTCATAACCTCTCAGTACTACTTCCCTCATGCATGATTTAAATCCTTCCAATTAAATTCAAACATTGTAGATTTTGAGCCAATGTTGCTCCTTCCTCCCCCCCCCAACAAAAAAAAAAAAAAGATTGCCTGAAATATCTGGTACTCACTGCAGCAGAGGATGTAGACACACACAATGATATTTAGCCAAAGGGCATCAAAGGACACAGTCTTTTTTAAAAATTATTTCCCTAAAAGATGAGATAACAAAGTCTTTCAGAAGCATTGAATGAGCAAAACCAAGATTAGAAATGAAATGCAACATATACTTCTAAAAGATTGCAGATGTTTATAGGCAGCATTTAAAAGAACGTGACTTATTAATGAATTATTATGGTGCATATTTTTGTACTGTGACAGTTGCATTATTGTCTTTTCAGTGCATTTATCCATGATTTCAAATATCGTTAAGATTTTCATGGTAAATTAACTTCTGATGATATTTAGTCTGTTCAGAGCAATAGAGGCTAGCAGACACAGCATACATGCCAAGAGACTGTTGGTTGTACAGCCCCTTTTTGTGTTTGTAATATAAATAGCCAAAGACATGTTAGCTATTAAGATCTTTAGAATGTTTTAGTTCTCAATAATAAGAAGCAAGAGTTATTCTCCTCTGAATTTTAGTGCTCTCATAGTGTTTTGTCAAGTGTGGTTAGAGCCATTTTTTCATAATCTGCTAACATGCTAAGCACCCTGAAGTTCCTCTAACACGAATAGTGATTCATCTCCCAACAAATCAGAATTTGAGAATCTTCTGTAATTTTCTGATGGGAATAGCTGAAATTTTTTGATACATGGTGAAAAAACCAGGGTACTGTTGGTACTTCACTCTCCTGCTCATCCTTGAAAAATCTAACTCACCCCAACACCTTTCTGCACCAATATTAAGAAGCGTATTTTTTCCCAGCTGCGTGAGATCTGAAAAGGCTTTCCCTGAGGGCAACCCTGGGATCAGCCACACCTTTAAAACACAAGGCTGGAATGTGCTCCAATGTATGCTGGTGGAGATTGCCCCATACAGGGGGGTTGCTGCAATTATATTCTGTAATCGCATTGAATATCCATACCTCTTGAGCAGTAAATAGTAGGTCAATAGGAAGAAAAATATTTCCCTGCAATTTGCTGCATCAAAGTTCATATTTGTCTTCTGAAACACTTAAAGATTTAAGTCGCCTTTTAGTTCTGAAAGGGACCAAAGTGCTCTTTATTCCAAAAGATTTCAGCAGTGTTGATATAAAACCAAGAGCAATTGGTTGTGACAGCTGAGCCCTTCCCAGGGTTACATCCCTGCTGAGACAAGCACATCCTGTCCTGTCTTTTATTTCATGGCGGCTTTCCAGAGGAATCTTCCCAGAGGAATTGGTTGTATTGAACAAAGGACAGATGCAGAGAAGGGACAAAATCAATATTTAGGTAATTGATCGAAATATATGGGCTGCATTTTCAGAGGCTATTCAGTTTTCTTGTAAATTTAATCCTCTTCTGCCTGTTCAGTGTTTGAACCACAAATCTCATTCCCCTGCGTGCACTACGCACACATACGTGTGCATACACATGCATACATGCTTTTAGTGAAATACACAGGTGCCCAACAAGCAAACTCATATGGGTGCATAGCTTATTGTATATTAACTTCATATGCAGTTGGAGACTGTATTTATGAGACTGTAGACTGGTTTTGATGAAGTGTCCTTAAACGTTTGCAAAAGTGAATTCTTTGTGTAAATTTTGGCACACAGCTAAAAAGAGGTATGAAACGGACTTTTACTGAAAAAGAAGTAATTTTGGAATTTTATTTTGGAAAGCTTTCATAGGTTAGAGTGAGCTGAACAGAACTCAGTCATTCTTATGTTTATTTTAAACTGAGTGTGATAAATATAGTCACAACTGATGTCTCTTTGCTTTGAAAATCAGACTCAACTTTACCAGGACTTATCAGTTTTACTTGAGTAGTGGATTTAGATAAAAGTCAACCCTTTCAATACAGGGAAAATTAGGGTGGTCTATTTAAAATTCAGTACCGCAGTCAGATGGAAGGAGTGAGTTACTTTCAGCAAGGTCAGGAGACTCATACATATCCTGGTCTTTCATGTCTACAAACAAGATTTATTGCTGCTAAAACTGGTGGCATCTACACTTTCAACCAGTTAGTTGCCTCCTTAAGATAATAGAGATGATTGGAATTTTCTTGTTATTTCATATTGTGTGGGTTCAGTATAATGCATTTTCTCAAGAGGACTGAACTGGCAGTCATAACATTTTGGGAACATTGAACATCTGAGTGTGAGCTGAGTTGCTTATTGTCAGGTTATTCTTGTATAGGCAAAGCCAGTGTCAGAAGACAACAAATAGAAGACTGGGTATTTTCACTGTTTTGAGTCATTTGTTTTCCTGTTTGTGTAACCTCAAGATTTTTTTTTTAAACTGTTCTTTATATTTTAGCATATGTTGACTAAAGAGCTCTCCTAGAGCAATTGCATAAATATTATCTTGTAAATGATGGTAGTAGATTGGCCTAAAGAAATCAGATAAGACAGTCAGAGATTGAAGAATTGCTGGCTTTAGTAACTTTCTATTGCAGGTTACTTAAGGGCAATACTGTCCACAGATAAAATAAGGTGAAACAAAGAACTCTGTATGTAGTAGTCATAAGCAGATTTCAGTGTTTCTCCAATACTTCTACATTCGGGCCACTGGATTTTTATTTTTTTTTTAATTAAGCATATTTTAGAGCTTGGCAGCATCTAAGAACATTTTGAAAGCAAATAACGTTGATGGTTTCATTCATCTTGTAATGTGGGGACAGGGAATAATTTGACCAGAAGAAAGATGTAACATTTTGTATTTATGTCCACTTTTAGGTTTCGGATTCATCTGCAGGAATGACTGTGTGCAATAATCCTCAGAATTACTTTAAAAATATTAAATGGTGATCATGTTGGAGATTCAGTGCTGTTGAATCACTGGTGTCATCAATATGTGCGTTAAAGATGTTCAGGAGGATGAATCCAGTAAACTTTTATCACCCTGCCAGACAGCATTTCTTTCACATCCCTTGATGTCTGAAAGCTTATCTATTAGCTGGATACTCAAGGTTTGTCTCTGTGCCCAGATGTTATTGATGCACTCGAAAGATTATTCTGTGACAATGAGTTAGTTTTCCTTGTATTTGAGTTTATTGGGAAATAGACCATCTCTGTCAGATGCAGAAATTAATTTTACAAGTGTACGTTTAAGGTTAGTCCTGCCTCTGTTTCCCACTGTGAAGTATGAGTTTCATTGGGAATAAGCAGGAAAATACAAACTAACGAAAGGTGCACTCTCAGGGAGGAGAAACTTTCTGCTCCCACCCCAGTGCTGTATGAAGAGGGATCTCAGGGTGCATACTTTTATATATATACACACTTAATAACTTTTCAAGATACTGTGATTGCTCTCTTGTTCTCAGACCAGCTAGACCAGAATAGCCTGTGTCTCTACCATTAAAAGCTCTCAGTCTCCCAGACAGGATGGCTGCAGTCTCCCAGCTGGGAACTTTCTTTGGTCTGTGTTGATTCCCGCTACATGCCCAGTAATTACTTAGAAGAGTGCTTTGGTGGGGGCCAAAATCATGCCCCAAATCCTTCTCCAAGTATGGACCGTTTTGTTCCAGGGCATGGAATAATGTCCTTTACTAAGAAGGACATAAATTTGGACGTACCATCATGCCACTTCCAATTTCAGATCATCTCTATAATGTGAAATACGGAAGCTGTGAAATGTGTGCCTTTTCTGCAAGAACTGCCCAACGAGCACTTTGTGGGTTTTCGGTATTTTCCTTTCCTGTCTTCCTAGGTTGCCTAAGTGGCTATACAAAGGGGAGTCTGTCTGGCTTGTCATTCAAATATGACTCATAACGCAAGTCAGGCAGATTCAACCAAAGTGATCACAAAGACTTAAAAAATCTGTCAGCTGGTGGGAAAGTGGAGAGGGCAGAATATGCTAATTTAACAACATATTCAGAAACTCCAAATCTGTAACAGTCAGTAATGATTTTGTACCATTATTGTGAAGAGTTTCTCTGGGATGCAGTCTTGTCCTTGATCAAAACTTCACAACAAATTGCAGTGTATATGGAGTGTTTTGATCAGAAACATGCACAGCAATGGAAATTGACATTGACCATATTGTTCTTTCCTTTCAATCATTGTCAGAGACGAAAGGTTTCCAGATTTTGGGGATCTACAATACCTCTTATTAAACAATTTCAAACAGTGGAATCTTGCAGATCTGTAAATTGCCATAATTTTTCAAATTGAGCTGTACATCCTTCTACAATGGTCCACCCTGTGGTTTCTGTCTTGCTGCTTGCCTGCTCCATATTAGTAGGCACAGAATATCCTTTTGTGCTGCTGTAAAGACAGTGAGTTCTGTCTTTAAGGGAGAAGAGCCAGATGAGGCTGTTACACAAAAGTACTCAGTTTTACTGTCATCACCTCCATCATCACAAATAGCGTAAATGCTACTGTAATTTACAAAGGTATGTGCATGTTCAGTAGATGGACTGGGAATGAAATGAGTCAAAAGTCAGCTCTGGAAATGGAAGAATTGGAAAACTAGGCCAACCTCACATGGGAAAACAAGAGTATGTTAACTAGTCTACAAGGTCTTATACATCTACTGTGTAGTAGTTACTAATGCTTTAGTGTCATTATTGTATACAGCTTCCCCAGGACAACTTCATGTTTTTGATCAGACGTTCTGGAAAAGTGAGTTACATATGTAGTGTTTTGAGAAAAAGAGGGAGACATAAATGAAGATTGACACATGCATATTGTTTTTGTGATATCTTCCTATACTGTTCTACAAACACAAATCAATTTCTTACATAAGCAGTGATCAAGGAAAAATTAGAACGAACCAATTCTGCTAACAATTGCTGGTGTGCTCACTTGTCTCCACCATGGAGCTAACTTGAAAGGAGCGCGCTGCCTCTTCCCCAAGATTCATGCACACTTATCAACTCCTAGCTTGAGAGGCGTGAGGCTCTAATCTCAAGCTGGCCAAGCTAAGTAGAGCCAGCAATAAATTTAAGTGAGGCCACCTGATCAGCTACTGGCATTGCTGCTCCAGAGGAGAGTGTGAAAAGTAGCACTTGTCTCCCACAGGCAAGACATCTCATCTAATGTTAGTCACCTGGCCGGCAGGTGTCTAGCCTAAGCTAATTTTTAAGGTTCTGTGCATAGTCAAATATATATATATGGGGAACATGTGCTTTCAGAGGATAAGTTTTTCTACCTGTCTTAGTCTCCTACTCAGAATGAGATGAATTACCCTTTGGAAGTGTTTAACACATGCTATTGAGATGGAGGCTAGACAATTTGCTTAGATATCTAACTTTTAGTTGGCTAGATTTAAGTGAGGTGACTACTCCTGGTGTTCTCCTTCATGTTTTTCCTTTCCTAGCTTTTCAGAAAGGATAGATAGTCTCCTGAGAAAGTATCTGTATTGTGGATATCCCACATCAATTATGTTTGTTATAGGTGGGTGGGTGAAATAATATATTAGGGTGAAATCTTTGTTCCTGAGGTGGCATATAATTGTCAGATTTCATTCATAAAACTTGACACTTTTGAATTAATCTACTGCTCCATATGGGAATTCTCACAAGTGTGATTAAAGTTCCATTTTTTACGCCTGTTAAAATCCTATTTTATATCACTCACATCACTGTATTTCCAATATTGGGACTGTAAAGCTACACAGTATCTGTTCCCTGGGGTTCAAGTACAGTAGAAGATCTGCTTAGAAGTAAAGTATGAGAAGGTTATAAATAAACAAGATCAGAGAAAAGTGCAAAATCTTGGCTTCAAAGAAAGTTCAAAGAATATGAAAGTGCTCAGGGAATAGTAGGAATGATTAAACCATTAGTGCCACTGAGAAAACGAGCCGCCTCCTATGTTGGAGCTGTGATTCAACCTTAGCCTCCAGTAAGCTTTAAATGCATAATGATAATCCAAACTTCCAACATCATCAAAATATCATGGAAGTAAAAGAGTTAACTTAGCTGTTGTCATGTATTCAATTTCTAAGCACCATATTACTAAGGTTAAAAAGACCAAATGGAAAAACATTGAGAAATGCAAAATTGAAATTCCCATGCTAACAATCTGGACACTACCTCCGTTGACTCTACTTACTGTCCCTCATTTGAATTTATTTTCCTCTTGTTCTTAGAATTATTTTCTATGAGACAAGTTGCCTACCATAAATCATACAGGCTGGTCAAAAGAAGAAATGTAATAGCCCTGTTACCTCTTCCATTTCCAGGCTTCTCCCTCTAGGAAGTGGAATCTTACCTCATGGAATTTTACATTTTTATGAATTCAAGCAGAGTAGGCTGGCAACTGATAAAGACAGAAAAAAGACAAGTGCAATGTTTCCAAGTAATTTTGTGGTTTAGGAAATAGAGCCAAGATTTCTAAATTCTGTGAAACCCCTCATTCTTCAGGGTATGGGCTAGTCTCTGCATCAAAAAACCCCTTTCCCCGATGTCTAGGTATTTGTGACTGCTATGTATCAGGAGTATGCTTTTTATTATGAGATGCTTTCTCATTTAGTAGAGAGGATCGGAGATAAAAAGCTCTTTAAACGCTTGAGTACTATTTGGTTTTTTTTTAAAAACATTTATGACAAGGTATTATGTATTGCATAACAGCATAGATCCCGCAAGGTAGAAATGGGAAGCTCTGTCAGCAAATAACCAACATGCGGAGTCATATCATTTCATGTGCATCAAGCATGGAAATGCAGGTAAGATTGTAGCAAAAGGTTTGTGGCATATAAATGTTGACCTTACAGCTGTCTTTTTAGGAGATGAATTCTGTATGGAATATTGTGATATTTATTATATTTAACTGGTGTATATATGGTTATTAGGACACAAAATCAGTTAATATAAAAGAGAACAAGACAAAATTGAAGGCAGGTACAGAAAGAGCACTTTTTTTTCTGGTATTGCTGATTCTTTTCCCACTTACAAGCAGTTGTTTCCAGTTGCGAATATCTGACAGAAACAAGCTTTTGCAGCTGGAGTTTTTTTGGGTTCCACTTAATGGAGAAAGGCATCTTTTGAACTCTGCAGAATACACTAGGTCTGACCCCTTTATTTCCCAGTAGAATGATGGCTACAGACAAGTTGCCCCTTTGTAGCCCAGTCAATGTTGCAACAGAAAAGGTCAAAAAGAAGGCATGGATAAGCTCCCTCTGCAGCAATCCTGAGCCCTGAATGTGAGTGAAAGAGCACAAAAAGTGAGAGACAGACATATAATATTTGTTCCGGCAATCCCTGGTGCACTACACATTTATAAGTACTACCTGGTAGCCTGGAGCTTTGATGTGCCAGACAGCAAAATAGCCATGATCAGCTTGCAAACCTCCAGATAGATAGGAAAATAATTCCTCTTCACCACCAAACAGAGGTGACAGAATATCTGTTGCTGAAAACTAAACTTGAGGTGGTTTCAAATGGCAAATTTCTGTTTACCTGACTGAATTCTTAATGCTGTCTTGTGTCATTCAGTGAGCACTGGACAGAAATAATTACACAATTGGCCCATCAACAAGATGAAAATATTTCCCTTTGTTCATTATTATGTAAAGCAAATATTGGTAGAGTTAATGGAATCAAACTCATTTAAAAACTCTGGCTGATATGTGGCAGGTATTACTGCTCTCCTGACACAGTAATATTTTTGTCCAAAATTGCCTAAGAAGTGGGATAATTGTTATCCTACTGGTAGGAATGCTGTCTGGGTGTTCTGAATTTTGCTTGAATATGCTGAGGTCTAAAGATTTACAAACACTAACCTCAAACTTTTTGTGTTTCTGTCACACAGTGGTGAGGACTTGACCACCAATGCCACCTCCTGCTGCAGTGCTTTTCTCCTGAGGCTCAGCTTCCATGTCCAAGTGGATCCTGGTCCTAAGAGTTGCTAATGAAAGTGAACGATGCTCGACCCAGCACTACCATCTGTGCGAGCCCCCTAAAGTTTTCATGCATGTTTAATTAAACAGGTGAGCTACCCACTTAAATCAAGGTCTCGGTTAAGCAAGGGTGTAATTGTTTCAAGAAATGCAGCAGAAGTCAACAGCGCTGGGGAAGGGATAAATTGCTTATTCACCAGCAGAGGAGAAGTTGGTTCTGAAAATTAATAATGTCAATTTCTGTGCCAAATAATTCCGGTACTGATGGTTTAAGAGCTAATGTAATATGCTTAATTTCACAGATCTAACTGCTTCTTATATCTACAAAAATTGTAGTTCTCCTCAATCTCTTTCTCAAAATTACCTCTCTCTCCCTTTCTGAGAAATTCCATGATGTGGAATTGTGGAGTCTCCTTCTCTGGAGATATTCAAAACCCGCCTGGATGCATTCCTGTGCAACCTGCTCTAGGCTAACCTGCTTTAGCAGGGGGGTTGGACTAGATGATCTCTAGAGGTCCCTTCCAACCCCTACCATTCTATGATGATTCTGTGATGATTCTATGATGTGATGCAAAATTATACAGTACTCCAGAAACATTAAAAAATGTAGTAGCCGTATAAAATAATTGAAATAAATATGAAATTAAATAACACAAGAGGATGCTGTAGTGATTGTATTGTTCATTTTAATTTCATTCAACAGAAGTCTTCACTTTAAAATTTACTGAAGGTGCCTTTGAATTTTTGCCATTGAAAAGCCCAGTGTGAGAATCTAGGTCAGACTTGCCACTAAGAAACTCAGAGCCTCAGCCGTTACAGACTTACGGAGTAGCCTTTTTCCTAAAAGGGAAGTTTTGATTTTCCTTGTTGACATTTTCTCTGCTGATGTCTCTGAATGAAACAAGTTTCAAAACACTTGATCTTCTGGCCTAGTAGGAGTAGCGTAGGGGTGAGCACCAGGAACTACCTTATTCTGAACACCCTGAGGGTATAGGTGCGATGAACCAAATCCTGAAATAGTCATAAGAATGTCCCACTTGATGTAGGAAATTTAGGAAAGACTCATGTCCTGTGTAGGCTTTTTTTTTTTTTTTATGTTGCCACAGGAATTGTTTTCCACTTTTCTGATTAATCTCCTCTCTCTGGACTCTCCAATTGAGCCCATGTTCTTCCTAGAATGCATTGCCCATAGCTGGACATAGAGCTGTTGTGGCCTTATCAGTGTAAATTAGAGATGTTTTGTAACGTGTGTCAGAATATATTCCAGTTTATACATTGCAGTGCGGTATTTCCTTTTCCACAATAGCATCGTATATTTTGCTTTTGATTCTGCCTGACCTCCTAGCGCTGCTCCTGGGTCCATCGTCACCCTCTCTGTGCTTGTGCACCATCTTTCATGAGAGTTGTAAAGGAGAAGCGAACGCTGGTCTGAACCATGACTCGCCTGTTGGTTCATGCAGGTGCCCAGTTGCAGAGGACTGGGGAGGCAGAGTTTGTAATCTGGATGAAAGACAGCATCTAAATGCAGCCTGGGGCCAGCTGCTTGTTAGTGCGTGCTCTGCCGTCACAAGGCAAGACTGAGGACAGGCAGCTGCTTCCCCGTTAGCTTCCCCTGTGCTTCTGCTGCCTGCTTCAACCCATGTCCGTAACTGAGACCCCTTCCCAACTACTGCCACCAGAGAAGCTCCTTGGAGCAGGGAAACCCAGCTGTGCTGCGGCCCCTGCTGCCAGGAAAACGAGACCTGTCCCAATAGCTTGAAGCTGCAGTGAGAGATGCTGAAGAAGCATGCCATTGGTGACAGGGACACTTCTGCATGCATCAGTGCTCCTCCTTTCTTCCCTAGGATTCCTGTCCCACTCTCAGTGCTGGTTTTGGTCCCATCCTGGGTCCAGACAAACACCAGGGCAGGCTGGACCTGTGCTACAGAGTGGTTTGAAAGAAATACCTTTGAGGGAAGGGGGTTGGTGTTTCCATCTCCCAGGGAATGGGGGAAAATGAGTTAATGCGGCTGTTGATCCAGAGCTTCTAGTGGACAATGGCTCCATGAGAGATGAAAGTTTATTCCTCCCTGCAGGTGAAAAGCGAGAAGTATTGCTAGAGTGACCGTCTTCCTGTGTGTACTGAGAAGTTCGCAATTCACCCCTTGGGAGTTGTTATGTTCGTGTGTGCTCCCAGAGCGGAACTGAGAGAGAGAAGCGGGGAGAATGACCTTTTCTTTGTAGTTAGGTTTTGGCCGTTTGGTGATATTTCTTTCCTGTTACGGGGTTTGGTTCTTTTGGAGGATTCTGGTGTTAGCTGATATGGCTCTGCTAAAGCTACTGAGGGTAGGAGGAGCTGGGCAAACTTACTGGAAGAGTACCCTTTCACAGAGTTAGGGAATGCCCATGCAACACCTGACATGTTTTTTCAGGCCTGTCTTGTTCACTGCTGTAAAATCATTTCATGAATTAGTAAGTGGGAGCTGATAAGATAGAGAGACAATTCTGTAATATATATTGGCATCCCCATATTGGCATATGGGGAACTAAATCCAGAGAGCGCTGCCAAAATTATTCTGAAGAAGGGTTTAATTCACCTTGTAGAGAGGGAGTGCTATAGTGCTTGGTTTTCCCTCTTGTTGATTTTAAGATGGATAATTTTAAGATACCCACAAAAAAAAAAAGATATCCATCTTAAAATTCCCTATTTTGGAAAAAGAGGACATAGAAATGAGAGGAAAAAAAGTTTTCATGGTGAAAAGATGTGTGGGGATGGAGAGACTGATTTGTCCTTTTTTCAAGTTCTCCTGTCTTTATCCTTTTGTGTACTTGTACTAAGTTCAACCTCAAATAAATCAAAGCAAATCTCATGAGCTTTTATGCAAAGAGGTGGTAAAAAGATAATCCTAACTTTTTTCAGGGACTTGGCAGGGGCTGAAGGTCAGGTGTTCTCTTCTTCATACTTGAAATTAAAAGATCATTAGGTAACTGAAGAAAGGATTGATTTTATGGGATTTTTTTCCTCTCTCCTCAGTTCAGAAAGAGGTAATAGCAGGCGGGGATGGAATTTCCTGACAGTGCAGCAGGATTATTTTATGCATTTATTAGTAACAGAGAAAGAAATGACTACATTAATAATCTATCCAATCCAAACAATTGTCCATCTGGGATGTGGGAACTTTTCCAGTTGTGGGAATCAGAATCCACCAGAGAAATTTTGACATACTGTTGCAGCTTAGACGATGAAAGCCAAGGGTTAGGTTTGAGCAACACAATGGCAGGGGTTATTTGTCTCCTAGTAAACTTAAAATATTTTTGTTACGTGTTATTAAAAATTGTCAGTGTTGTGCATGTACCTTTGACCTCAGAGCCCTATCTGACAGGGAAAAGGATTTTGCAGGAAGTGAGCTGCCAGAAGGCTGGCGAAAGGATAAGATACAGGGGAACTTCATAATACTGTTAGTTGCATATAGAAACATCATCCCTGTCACTGTAATGCAATCCATTTCAAGACAAATTCAGGACAACTGTGAATGCCTAATTAGGATTCTCAGTTGATTTAATTCAGCATATAAACTTGTCATGCACAAAACAGTGAGGCTGAAGATACCTTCTTGGAGACAGCGTCAAGATCCGCCTGTGTCAGGGTTTCTCCCCACTAATTCTTGCGAAATCCAGTCAAGAGTGAGAGTGTCTGAAGTGGGAGAAAATGAACGGGTATGACGCTGAACTCAGTGGGCACTCTGCCCTTCCAGGGCCATGCGTTGACCCTGCCTGGCTCCCAGCTGGGGCTACGAGGTGGCTGGCCCTGCTGCCAGAAACGCATGGCATCCTGCTCTGCAGCGCCCGCCGGCACTCTGGGGGAGCCTGGGGGCTGCTGCCTCATCCAGAGCACCCGCTGGCAGTGTCACTGATTAGAAATGCTGGCTAGGCAGTGAGCAAAGAGTGTGTGCTCCTTATTGCCCCTGCTTCAGAGCTGTTTCCCTCCTTTGCGCCTATACTGTACCGTATAAAGGTGTGAGGTTTACAACCCTGAGCAGGGTGTAGCAAAATACGATCACTGTTCAATAGCAGCTGTTTCCTGACTGACAACAAAATTCTTCTGAGTTTGGGAAGAAGATAAGGCTTATCCAACCAATTTTTTGACCTAACTTTTCAACACAATTATTAGCACATCTGTTACTTCCATATAGCGTATTTATGGCAAGAATAATATTATTCAGGAGATGTTTTCCACCAAATCACGTATATCCAAGCACAAGAGGAGGCAGTAAGTCAGTAGCCTGGTTTCAAAAATAATCTGATAGTTTTCTAAAGCTACCAGGATATTGCTTTTCATAGAGGAAGCTGAATAATATCCGAGGTATTTGGGTTTGGCGTGCTGGTGTCAAACATCAGTTGCTCAGAACATTTTATTTGCAGACAAGCACTGGAGAGGAAAGAGCACTCCCCAGACATGTGTCGACTGATAGGAAATAAGTCAATCTCTATGTGTACTATCGTGGGTTTCCCTTAAAACGTTTTCCTTGTGCTGGAGACAATAGTTTCGTACATTATGTGCAGCAATCTGGAAGGTAAATCCTTCCATAAAACTGTCAGTGTAGCTCAAAAGCCAGCTCGCCGTAACAGCACTCTTTTCAGCTTCTACAATATTTCTCTGGTACACTGTGCATCACACACTGCCCGTAAGTATTTTAAGGGAATGATGCTTCAGTAGCGTATCCCCACGTTGCACCATCACTGAGAGACTTCTCGGAGTCATGGCACCTGCGACTCTGTGGAAGGTAGGGGCCACTAAAAGCAGCATAAGGAATTGTAGGCAGATGAGCCTTGATGTCAAGATCTTTTATTCCCTTTCCTTTTTGCGAGCACATCCGTGGCATGCATCATGGATAAGATGTTAACTTTCAAGATATCACTAGAGAAATTTCTGAGAATAAACAGAGGATTAATTTTTCATGGGAAAATGTAGGACCGAATAAAAAGAGTTAAAGGATGAAATATGCCCACTATTTCCATAGCAAAATCAGTTATTCTGCAAACGTCATGGATACACTTGAAATAGAAGAATAAAACACTTGTAAGAGAGACTGTCATTATTTCTTTTTCTGTAAGACTTCA
The DNA here is from genome assembly GCA_013398225.1 of Steatornis caripensis. Lineage (NCBI taxonomy): Eukaryota > Metazoa > Chordata > Aves > Caprimulgiformes > Steatornithidae > Steatornis > Steatornis caripensis. Next base: position 29,899 of record VZSC01012441.1, on the reverse strand, counting down.
CCCCTAAAGTAATTATTGTAGATGGGAAAGATAGTGGGTTCTTTTTCCCTTGAACTTGAAATTGGGAGTGAGAGCTGAACTCAAATTTTCACCTTGCAATTCTCACTTAAGTATCTTAACTGAGGATCCAAGGAAAGTCAAATATTGCAATGTTCTGGTTTGAGCTACTTTAAACCGTGACAGCATCTAAGATGAAATAAGCACCAAACAGCCTTTTGGCTTTGAAGTTTTTCTAGAACTGTAATAATAAAATGTACAGTTTCAGCTTTTAAGCTTATTGACTCTAGACGAGAGAGAAGTCTTTCTATCAGTTTCAAAATTATGGGCTGTTTGTTTGACACTGTGTCTTTGTTTAGACAGCTGTTCTATCACTCAATGACCCTTCCCGAACCAACAAGAGGAAATCGGGAAAAGGAGAGGAGACCCACAGGTTGAAATAGAAACAGATTTAACAAAATAATACTAACAAACTAATATTAATACCGGTACTAATATAAAATACACAGAGTTATACTGAGTCCATATAGTGTCGTCAAGCTGACAGTGAATGCCGGATATCAAACCCTGCCAGGCCCAGAGGTCCAAGAAAGAGCGGAGGTCGCAACAAAGGGGAGAGCAGGCCTCCGGAGCAGAAGGACTGGCGAGACTTTCCAGGCATGGTGACCATTAAGGAAGAACAGAGACCCATCGCCAGCAAACTTTCCAATTTACAGTGAGCATGATGTTTATGGTATGGAATACTGCTGTTGGCCAGCCTGGGCCAGCTGCCTTGGCTTTCGCTCCTCCAAGCTTTAGCACCTGGCTTACTTGAAACTGCTAAAGACTTTGATCACTATGGAAACATGCACACCAGGGCCAGCCATGAACTAAACCAGTGCCTTATCGACTTTGTCGCCACCAAATCGGGTGCCACAGTCTTCTCCAAAATGCAGCTTTACTGCATAGAAAATTGATTCTGCAGTTCTGTCCCAGCAAAACCAGGACACACTGCAGACCTCTTCAACCTACTGAATCACAAAGTGATGTAGGAGTTGAGGAGATGTGGGCTTTACGGATGTTTGTAAATGCAAAAATATTCCAATTAATAAAAACAATTCAGAAGTTTCGAGAAAAAAACGCCATTGAATTATATGGGCGATTTCTAGAAAAAAATCTGTCATTTACAATAAAAATGGTGTCTGAAGTGAGTATTCCAAAACCAGAAGGCTATTATTTCATATAAATGTGAAGCCTAAAGTAATGTTTAGAAAGCTGTGGGGTTTTTCTGCCTACCCATAAATCAGAGTTCAGCTTAATCCCACTGAAGGCCTAGCTGTGCTTTCAAAAGGAGCCAAATTGGAGCCCGAGACAATAATGAAGAAGGAGTTGAAATATCTAGCTTAAAAAGCTGGTAACTACCTAGAACTCTTCCCAGAGATGCAAAGCAGTGCATATGTGTTCTGGTTCTTTTGCAATGCATTTAATTCAATTTAAACACAGTATGATTCAGTTAAACAAACTACAACTTAGTCGCTCAAGTAAATGCTACTACTTACCTCTTGTGGAAGGAACTTTTTGACATATGATCATTAAACCACACTGGAAAGAGAGTCCTGAAAATGTGAGAAATAAAAACTACCGAAAATTATTAACAACTCAAAATTTACAACTTAAGTATTCTTCCTCCTGCAAATGTAGCCAGAAGCCATGAATTAAAAGTGTTTGAAGGTTAAGTAATCTCCTGATCCTTAAAGCTGATCCTGTCACATCAGTCTGGATGACTGTAAGAAATGTATAGACGTAAAACTTGTTCTGTGGTTGCGTGTACTGTTAAGTCTTCTGTGAAAAACCCCAGAGATTTCAGTCCTTGTGCCTGGACCTTTCAAGAACTTCCTAAATTTAAATCTAAACTTTTAAAAGACGTTTTTATTGAGATGTGCATTTAGGATGCCTTGGGGGAACCTGTTCTACAGAGGTTTAGGTATCTACATCTCTGAAAATCATATTATTTTGAGGCATCAGAAGCTGAGGACAAAAAAATGGCTAGTCAATTTTGAAAATATAGGCCTAATATTGTGAGTCAGAGATTTATCTGTCATAGGGAGTATAGTAGAGTATACCTACAGAGAGAATTATGTTACTGCTACACTGTGGCTGATAAAAACATTCTGTTTAGTCTTCCAAAGTGTTTTAGAGAACTGTAGTTCTTTTCAAACGCAGTTTTATTTGCTAAGAACAGCTTTGAGTTGCACATCTGTTTAAAACTTAGATCTAGTTCTTCAATAAAATTTTTGCTGGTTTGTGCCACTCATGATTTGTTATTAGCAATAACAAGAAATTGCTTGTTTTTCCCAGGGAAGTGTCTTGTTTCTTGCCTTAGTTTTATGTAGAGCCTCAACTTCACATCTGCCATGCACATTCCTTCTATGCTGCTGTTCCTACCAAATTTTATATCAATTGTTAAAGTTAATACATTTAATATAATGTTCTGTCAATAGATAATGAGTTTTACAGTTGTATGCCTTCGAAGTATCATTTATGCAATTGTTTCTGAGCCTGGCTTATTTTACTACATAATTTTTGGAACACCAGGAAAATGGTAACTGCAAAGCTACAATGATGTTGCTTCAGAGCTCCCCTTCTTTGTAGATTGTTAGCCATAACCTAAACGCATAGTTTTTAGCAACTCCTTGTGAAAGTGGATGTGCCTTGACTTGTGCTCTAATGGCGCAGTGATGCCTGGCTTATTTCGATGATTCTCTATAGAAGTATTTACGTTGTGCTGGTGATTTGATGTGTCTGCCAATGCATAACTATGAGGTAGAGAAGTCTAACTGAGCCATTAAATGTTCCTATAACCTCCTTTAAGTATCAGAATGTCTTAGTCTAATTCTTCTAGGGAAGGACAGACAAGGGTAATGCACTCAGGCTTGCCAATTTCCCTTTATGTTTGCACTCCCTTCTCCCAAGGATATAGAAAGCTGTAAGTGCCATTTTTAACAATTGAGTATAGCAATTTGGAGATAGCCCCTTAAAAATGTCCACTCATGAATTTTGCAACAGCAAATTGAAATTTGCATTATTACAGTTCTTTTATCCCAGGATATTTTCCTAAACCTGGTCAAAACTTTATGTAGAAAAAATCTCAGGCGCTGAGTCGTGGTGCAATGTGTAATGACTTTGCAAACAGAATCACACCTTTTCTATCCCAGATAACGAATCAGTTTGTGCTTATTCATTTACAACTGCACAGGTTACAATGAAAGTAAATATGTGATGATTCAACCATGGTGGCCTTGAGGATAGTGGAGGTACATATTGAGTAGCTGTGGAGGACACTCTCTGCTTCTTAATTTTACTGAAGGCATCTGTGCTTTTTAACAGGTTACATCACTCATGGAAGAGGAAATTATGATCTTAGTGATGTCAGTGAGAGGTTATTCAATGACATCAGTTGGTCGTGTTTCTCAAGCTATGTGAAAGACATTAATTCCATTATTTACTGGAATTCTGCATAGCTGGAAAATGTATTTTGTTGAAACCAAACTACAAGTCAAATACTGGATAGAAGAATAATGGTAAATGTGGTCTCATGTAGATTTTGCTTCTGCACTGCATTAATAATCAGTGTATAACCAATTGGTAGCCAGCTGGCATCATCAGAAATGAGAAATAGGTATTTAGCTGCCATGCTGCATGTACAGCATGACAGCAGAAGCAGCAGAATGGAGAACTTCTGAAGTTGTAGTACGCATGGAAAGCATGGCATGCTGGCTGCAGGGGGTCCCAAAGGAGGTCTGCCTGACTCATTTAGGATTTGTTTTCAGGTTTCCTCAGAGATCTCACTGCCCTTTCCAAATTCCTTGGCCAACCCAAGTAAGTAGCTCCTTTTTTGCTCATGCGGCAGTAGAACAGGCCTATAATCCCCTGCTTGGATCTGGAGGTAAGAACTGTTTGTGATAATTTCTACCATACTAAGAGGAATTATTTGTGATAATTTCTCTCTGACATAACACAAGCCTCTTTGTCTCTTACTGCTTTGAGTGCAATGGCATGTCTTGTAGGAAATATATCTGGACTAAGACATTTATTTTTATGGAGAAGCCACCACAATCCCTGATAATGACCCGTAGTATCTTTGAGCAATGACTTACTACTAGTGTGACCTTGCATACTTCTACCCTTTCAATCACTGTGCAATTTTCTTGGCTAAGCTTGAGTACCTTGCATTCATCTGGCCTGCATATCAGTAGGATAACAACTTGCAGTTATCTGAAAGAATCTAGTTTTGAAATCACCGCATTTTTTCAGATAAAAGTGGACCTGGATCAGCCTTTGCCGTGTTACTGTCGGACCACAAGCTGGGGCAGGATACCTGAGCCTCTTCACGCACAGTGGCTTCTGATGGCAATGGTACTGTTATTTCATTTTCAAGTTCATGTTATGATAAAAATGAACATGCCAAAAAGATGCTTAAAAATTATATATATTCTCTAAATATTTTTAAGAAGACTGACCTTCTTAAATAAAATAAGCATTTAAGAGTCTTCTGAAAAGTAAGTATGGTTAAGGCTTTATTATACATAGGTTTCATTCAGGTTGTTGAACTCAAATGCTCAGACAGATATATGTGCATGTGTGGTCTGTACATGCACTGATCTATAATCACTATATATGGAGAGAGGGAAAGGAGAAACAGCTGCTGAGGTAAGGGCAAGTGGCAGGCATGACTGATGTCCGGTAGCAAGATAGATACCTGCTGTCTTCACATGTCCCATGTTACAGTTCACCTGTCCGTTATACAGTGCACAGGCAGTGGTGCTGGGAAAATTCCTCATGTGAGCTCAGATCAGTGCTGAGATATTCTGCGGAAGCATTGTCCATCTTTTTAAATAAGCATGGTATGCCTGGGAAGATAATATAACAGGCAGTTTTCCTGTTTCTCTTGTGAAATGGGTCATCAGAGCATGAAAACATGNAAGGGGCAATGGGCACAAACTGGAACACAGGAAGTTCCACCTGAACATGAGGAGGAACTTCTTTACTGTGAGGGTAACAGAGCCCTGGCACAGGCTGCCCAGAGAGGTTGTGGAGTCTCCTTCTCTGGAGATATTCAAAACCCGCCTGGATGCATTCCTGTGCAACCTGCTCTAGGCTAACCTGCTTTAGCAGGGGGGTTGGACTGGATGATCTCTAGAGGTCCCTTCCAACCCCTACCATTCTATGATTCTATAAGGTAGGACCCATGCCCCATGTTCACAACAACTTTTTGATGGTTGCATGTCAAAGCAGGCTGTAAATGATCAACATACATAATAGAGTAAACATGATCACTCCAGCTATACCACTCCTAGTTCCTAAGAGGTGCAATTCATACAGCCACACTGACGTGTTTTCACGTGGTCAGAAGCCACAGCAGGCAGCTTGAAGTCTATAGGAATAAAGGCATGGGAAAGAAAAATAACATGGGATGGGGAGAAAGAAACATTCTGCAAACCTCTGAAGGTCCTGGTTTCTCAGTGTCAAACAGCACGGAAGGACAGGCAGGTAAACAGAAATGCAAAAAGAGAGCAGGAAGGGATTTGAAGTTAAAAAGGAGAAGCTGTCCACCTGACTTCCTCCAGTGGCTGTTGAACCAACCTCAGAAGCCAGCTGAGATGCTGGAGCACATAAGGAAATTCCACTTTCTTAAAAATTGTTATAACGCATTTGTTATTCTGTCTTTTGAATATATATTTCATCATAGCAAATCCAGATATTTGTTTATCACCACATTTTTTTCCTAGTTGTAAAGCTGAGTCTTGGCAACCTGGTGCAAGAAAGCCTTTCCTCTCCATGGGAACCGCAATCCTTAAACCAAGATCTTAAAATACTTTGGCAGTGACCAGTACTATAATTCATTTTCTCCGAGACTCAGAGTGAGAAGCGGAGTTTCTGTTAATTGTGCAAGCAGGGCTGAGAGCTGCTTATACAAAGGCTGGGGAGGGAAACACACCTTTTAGAGGCCAAAGTTAGCAGGCATGCAGGTGATCATAGGGAACACACGTGATCTCCAAGGAAGTTTGTAACAGGAATATCTGATGTTCATTGCCAGGAATATCTGATGTTTCCAAGAGCTGGTACAGCTATAACAGTTTACTTTTGGGGCACTCTGTCCCAAAAGTCTTTTGATCTATTAACAAGTCTACCAGCCTCACTTAGTTTTCCTATAAACACATTGTTCTGTTGCTAGATTACAAAGGGGACTTCCCTGCCCTCAGCCCTTGTAGTATGGTATGGTTATTAGACTGAAAATAAGCTGAACCGTTGGGAAGTAATCACTAGGTTTGAAACTAGTCAAAATACAAAAACGAATTACTTTTTTTTCTTGCTGGGGAGTAAATTAACGGTAGTCTAGGATATTTTTCCACAGCTGTTACAGTCTGTGGTTAGACTGAGATCCCCATTAATATCCCTAAAGGGCTGTTAATTGGAGCATCCATTTATAGGAAGGAATCAATACATTCTTTGTGATGTGTGTGTCTCTGTGCGTGCATGGGAAAATGTTGCTTACACATTGTCCTTTTTGGTGGGATTTTAAACAATATTTCACCTCTGGGCTTCTGTTCCAGAAAATAACTAGGGAAATTAACAAGTAAAATGTCAGAGTTTCTATGTAGCGATAAACATTTGCCAGCGGCTGGTAAGTAAATTTCAAAACAGCAAAATAAATGTGAATCTCCCCATCCCACCTCCCCCCAAAAAACCCGACTTAAGAATGGCTTATTTTACATTATTATTTCTGCTATAGAGCACAGTTTTCTCATTGGATTGTTACAGTACTCTGCCCTTAGCTACAGAAACAAGTAACCCTGCATGTAGCCAAACAGCAGCAATTTTTTCTCCATCTGAAATTTTTGTGATTTTTCTTTTTTTTTAGATTAACCTTAGTGAGATGGAAAAGTTCTGAACACAGCAACAGGAATAACAAGGTTAGTTAAAGTACTTCTGGTTCCAGTGAATTTGCCTTAAGCAGTAAAAAGGCTTGAGTTTCACACCTGAAAGGAGATGCTTGGGTTGGGACCACAGCAAGTGACCTCTAGGCACCAACCTACAGCATCTGTTGGGAGGCACAGATGAGCGTTAAAGCAGCTAAACAAAATCTGACTTCTTGAAATCACGCAATATCAGAAGAGTCGTTGAGGAAGATTTCTTGTCTGCAACCGCCTCTTGCACAAATTTGATGACACAAAGCCTAAATTTAAGCACTTGGGTGCTGAATTTAAGAGCAGGCAGAACGTTGCTGGCAGGGCTGCCCCAGCTCTGTGGAGGCATTTCTGCTGAGAGCAGCCTTCAGAGGGTTGTAGCTCAGCTGCTGAGAAAGCAGGCCAGTAATCAAGCTCCAGGTCTCTATTCTTGTTTATGTTCACACTCATCAAAATTAAAGACAAGCAAATTCTTTTGAACTTTGGTAAAATAGGCTCAACCTGTCAGGCCAGAATGGGAGCAGTGATGCCTGCTCCTGCTCTAGGAAGATGCATCTCGATTGTTTGGCAGAACTAAATCTTGGCAATTAGCTTTAGGGTGATGAAATGTTGATTTGTCTGATTCTGAATCAGTCTAATGCCCAAAATCAGAGGCAGTCTTGCACTGTAATTATGTGGAATTATAAGCTGTAATATAAACTTTTACAGTGGTAAACTATTATGCAATTCAGACAAGCTGATTTTTCAGGAACCTGTGAGTGCAGATGTCACCAGATACGATGTACGACACAAGGTAACAGTTTTATACCATTAATATGTGTTCCGTCTGCAAGACATTAACATTCCTTGTTAAGCATATCTCATGGATCTGTTCCAGCTTCTGAAGCTCTGGTTACATTTTTAAAATTGCATATTTTTGCATTTGTTTGCACCCCTTTGTTTTTTCCTGTCCATGAATATTCAAAGAAACGAGTCTGCTGGCAGGAATGTTCATAAAACAGCAAATCATAAACTAATGTTAGAGGATATTGCCATGCTCCAAGAACGTGACCATGGGATTTAGTTACCTCCATCTGGACATGGAGGATGAATTATTTCTTGCAAGAATATTAAGCAACAGACAAAAATTCTGTTTTGAATTTTTTCCACAAACCTCCTTTAGGAAAATAAGAAAGCGCTGAATTGTAAAATAATAATAAAAAAAATTAGCATGGCTGTCCTTCAGAAAATTCTTATTTTCAACAAATCCCTACTCTTATAAATCTGACAGTACCGAAGACTTATCATCAGCGTGACAAATTTCATGCAGGTATAGGAATAATGTGAAAGCAATGCAACGCAGCAATAATATTACATCTCCAAGGCTGATTTCCAAGGTTGCTCCTTTGGTGTGTAGTTGAGCAATAAAAGTCCTAGCGTGCTTTAGGCAGGGAACAAATGAGAAGCAAATTCCTTTGCTCTGCCACGATCTGGGTGTATCTTCAGGAGCAGTTTTTCTCCCACTGGGGCGTATTCTGCGATCACTTGACGGTGTACGATGTTGGTGTTTTTGTTTAGGATGTTCCCTATCCTTCTCCATGCTGTCTTGTCCTTTTCAGAGCCCATTTCCATCAGGTGTTTGTACCAGATAGGAATAGTTTTGCTTCATTGTTTTGTCTTTACTATTTTCACTCCTTTGTCCCTTTTCGCTTTTCATTCTTCATGAAGCTGAACATTATTGCTTAGCATCCCTTTCTTTTTATCATCCTCATTTCATATCTGTCCATCAGCATTAAACATTGTCAGGTTTAAGCCTTTGAATGATCAAAGCCGTTTAACATCTCTCTGCTGCATCTGTTTTCCTTTGTTACCCATTCTTTCAGCGTTCCTATCATTTATGCAATATGCAGCTGCTTTTACAGTCCTTTCCCTGTGCTTCATGTAACCCTGTTTTAAATTTTCTAGGCCATCTTTCCATTCATTTAATGATTTCCATAACTCAGATTTCGTGTTAACCTTGAGTATGTGACTTTGTAAAAAATGTTTTCTGAAATGAAAACAACTTCGTCACGTCAAAGGGAAATCTTCTTATACCTGTTAAAGCATGTCATCTTTTAAATCTTGAGGGTGATTGTGTTCATTATCTGTAACCATTGGCTTTATGGGGACAACTAGAGCAATCAGGGGAAAGGGTGTTTGAAAATATAAATCTCAAAACTGTGTCAAATCCCTCCCCAATCCCAAGAAATCAGGCATGTTTCTTCTTGCCATTCTTGAAATGAGAGCCATCATATAGGTGGTCTAACGTCTCAAAGCTCTCTTGTCTCCTGCCATCAGGAGCTAGTCCACCGCTTCGTATCTTGACCATCCTGTCTATGGAAATCTGCAGAGGGTTTACCTAGGACTCAACGACCTGAGTTACGGAGGGAATCAGCAGGTCCAGTCCATCTGAAGTGTTTTCAGTGGGGACCCAAACCAGTGCTTGAGCCCAGGTGTGTCAGGATGCAAATCGGCTGTTGCTGTGGTCTTCGTGAAAGCTTTGGGGCAATTCTGAGAAGCAAGTTGGGGCCCTTAGTACAGTCACTTGCTCTGCAGTATTACAACTCCCTTGCTAATGCTACTGAGCAGGCTGAAGTGAGGCAGGCCTGTTCTGCCCTTGAGTACCTGCTCCGGAGACTTGCAAATTTTCATGATTTAGCTTTTAAAGGTGCAAGATGTGATTTAGTTTTGCTATTTGTTTTTAATACACAACTGTCCTGCTCTGCTTTATTTCGTGCTGCTGTCTACCCGGGTATGTATGAACAAGTTTTAACTTCCGAACGGCCCTGCTCCAAGTTTCAATATGCCTCTTGGCTGAAAGTGGTGCTGTAAAACCCAGAGTTCATAACAGCCTTTCTATGTTGAAACACTAAAGTTTTACATTGGTCTAATATATTTTCACTTGGACCTTAGAACTCTCATAAAGTATTTGCTCGTGTTGCCAATTTTACCTGTTCTCCTATCATGAAGAATCCTAGTTATTACTTTGTCTGACACTTTGGGCAATGAATTTCATTGTAATTATTGTTCTCACCCTTTGCTTTCTTCCCTCATATAACTTTGCCTGACACTTTCTATAATTAACCAGAAAAGCTTAAATGTTATCCATGATTCACTGGTTTCTGCCGGAGCTAAACCTTACTCTCCTATCCATATCTGACTGGTTAAGATGCTTGATGCTGCTCCACACCAGTGTGGCCAGTATCAGCTGAAAGAGACCTCCCTCTTGCATGGTCAGTAATTTTTGTCACCTGATATCAAACGCACATTTCATGAACTATATTGGAATTAGGTGAATGTTGTGAACTACATGCCTATTTTTCAGACTAATTAGACAAATCACTGCATTCTTAATGAAGATGATGAGCAAAAAGAATCACTGCTGCACTAAGTGGTTACTGAGTACTATAAAAGCCTGTTCAAAAGTCAATTCTTTGACCATCAGAGGATGAAGTTAACCCAAACCATTGCAGGCTGTTTTACCGGGACTGCGTAACAGAGAGGCTTTGCCATCTTGAACAGGGTCCGTGGGGAAGGTCGAGGTGATTATTCTTCCCTGAAGAGCTTTGTGTTGTTTTGATCCAGGCATACTGTCTTCTCTGTCATTCCACATAGAAAAGGCAAAATTTTTGTGGTCTTAGGGTAGTGCAGCAGGAAGCCCCAAAAAATCACTCCTTAAAGGGTTTTCTGAATTCTCACTATCTTCAGGTTGTGTTGACAGCAGTTTGTAGGAGGAAAGCGCTTTGCTTTGTGGGGATAAGACGAGTTTCTGGATGACTATGTTTGCATACTTGTGGAGAAAGGGAATTTGTAAAGAGTTAGAAAATGTGTAAATTAAGGTACTATGAACTTCTCAACTGGCAAAAAATGAGATGAGGTCAGGAAATAATTCCTGTGGCAATTGTTTGCATGTTGAATCTGAGTGCTGGGGCACTCCAACATCCTTGACAGAAAAATCCATAATTACATAAGCAGCAATAAGAAATGTTTCTTCTTACCTTCATTCTCCAAGTCCATGTACTCCAGAAATTACACTGGTCTGAAATATAGGATGAATTATGTTTTGTATTTGATTTGCAGCAAGTTTAAGATGTAGCATCTTCTGAAAGCTAGAAATAGTACCTTTGTTCATGTAGAGAAAAAATCTTCTTCTGTTTTAGGAAGGATAATGGGAAAGTCCATAGTGGTCACTAAATTAACTATGAAAGCTCGTACAAAGACCCTGGTGCAATACTGTATGATTCAGAAAAAACATCCTTGCTCAATATTTTTCAGCAGTAGCAAAAGCAACTAAATGAATAAATAGACACGAGGAAGTTGAAACAGTTGGATGATTAAGAGGAATAAGATTAGAAATAATACTGAAAATGAGAAGGCCATCATGTAAATTGGGTGTGGCACTGATAGCCTCATCTAGAACAAAATGTACTGTTCTGCTGCTGTGTCTCAGAAATGACTTCTCTAAAGTAAAAGGCACTCAGAGAAGCAAGCATGCTTAGCAGCCTGTGAAACTTCCTTAGATGAAGAGAAAGAAAAGAAGAAAATATTAAAAGCAAAAAGAAACAATGTCTCTGGGAAACAACAGAGGACATGTTTCCATTTCTGTTCACCCTCCAGAGGATGCAGGAACAAGTAACTGTTAGCCAATGAAATTTGAAAGCTGCAAATCCAAAGAGGTATTCCTTTTTGACCGATAATTTGGAGACACATAGCTATAAACATCTGAAAACATTTTTATTACATGTACCTGAATGTGAATAAAAAAAAGAAAAAAGAAGACAAAAGAAAAAAAGAAATCCATATTTTAATAAGAGAGGAAAAATAATTTGGGGGCTTGTTTTGAATGACATCCCTTTTCAGGACAGCATTTTGGTACACACTTCACTCAGCATTATGATAACATGCTGCTTCCTGGAGAGATGGACTTGTACATTTATTCAAATGTTTTCCTGAATCTTAGGTAAATGAGCCAGGTGTTACCAGCTACCACATGCCTCAATCTAGGTTTTATGTGCCTCACCACAAGCATCTATTTCTGGCTACCGACTGTAGTTAATATGGTTGGACAGCCAGGGCTGGTATGCTGTTTGTATTGTGGTTTTTTTTAAAGTCATCTGTGACTTATAAGGCTTGATAAAGCTCTGATCTTACCAGACTCCTGAGCTACTGATTACCAAAAGCTGGGTGGTACATCTGGGACCATACACTCTCTTCAGTGCCGTAGAGAGGACGTCTTTGATTCTACCCATCACGGCTGCTCTTATGTTCATCAGGGAACAAGCATTTTGCTTTCTGTTTATTACATGCCAAGGAAGTAATGTGAGTGTAACATTTATAGTTAATGCACGCTGCCTAGATTTTAAAATAGTTGAGAAGGTGGCTTTGTTATTCAAAAATAGATCTTTTAATACAGATTTTATTGAATTAATAGTATCTTCATTTGTGAATATATTAACTGTAAATAGCTTAATCATTTTTCTGATGCCAGAGTGCCTCTTGTCTGATGACTTCTTACAAGCACGTTAAAAAAAAAAGAAGGTGTCATATTTGATAAGTCTCTATGGCTTCCCTAAGGAGGGGAGAGAAGGGAGTACTGAGGGATCAGAAGTCTGATTAGTGCATAATGAGGAACTTCACTTTATAAAATAAAATTAGTGTAATTATGAAATGACATATTCACATATCTATGCAATGACTTTACTAAGGTTGCCATAGAGCTGGAGATCTACCGTAATTTCTGATACTACAGTGAATTTCGGGGGCTGAAATAATTTTGGAGAGAGTTTGCAGCCTGAGCTCTGAGCAGTGACTGGACCTGCTGCCTGACAAATGGATGTGGGAAGGGATGCATTCAGCAGCAGTGTAAGCATCACTGTTTTGAATGAGACTGTGTCCCAGTGCACTCATGTTAGGCCCAAGACATTTGCAAGGGGTGTGTTTCTTTATTTTGCAGTTGTTTTGCTTGACAATTTCTAAATCTCTCTTCCTTATGCTTCTTCTAGCCTCTCCATGACTCTAACCTACATCCCAATATGGTTTTAAAGATGTACACACCAACAACATCGCTCCTTTGGACTGCCAACGACCTGTTGACAGAGCCACCCATACAAACACTTAGAGATTGTGTTCTGAAAGCAATCTGGCACCACAGCAAGAGTACGGGGGCAATGCATTCTACCCTAATGCTGACCATGGCCCCTGGTCTGGATGGAGACTTCACTTATTCCTCTTTTTCTGGGGGGGTCAGTGCACAAATAAATATACTGACAGACCTTCAGTGACATCGCAGAGAGCTGAAGATCCTCATGGGCAAAGACAGCATGAATAGTCAGCAGTACTGTCCACAGGATTCCTGCCCTGAGAAAATGCATTGTGAATTTTTCTGTCTCTCTCAACAAAATAGAAAGGATGAGATGTCTGCAGGATATTTTTTTCCCCATTTGACAGTATTTTATTTGTTATTATGAATCATTGAAGCATGTTCAGCATAAAAACAGTAAAACCTAGTTCTGCTTTTATTATTTGGGTATTTATTAAGATCTCTTTAAATGGGGCTATATTTGATACAGTAGACTATTCAGTTCTGTTTGGTATATAACACTTTTTTTTTGCACCACTGTATCATTACAACCTCGTTATGGCTCGATAACTTTAAAGTAGTCCTTGGATCTACCAAGATCTTAATTGGGCAAAAAAAGAAGAAGGAATGTAAAATCTGTTCATGCTGAGGTTTCAGTTCATGCAACCTATCTGCCAGAAATACTTAGAAGAATATTTTTGGAGAAGAGCGAGAATCTTCATGGATGAACACAATGTATCATTAGAAAGGCAAAACAGTGAGAGAAGAGCAACATATTTTGGGGAATTCTGCCTTTGAAATGCCTGATAGATCAAACTGGTTTTAAGTAACATAGGTGAACAACAAACTGCAGAAGACCTCAAAAAAGATGATCCTCCAGCTCTTAGGTGGGAAATAGTAATATAAATACAGTTCCGTATTGTTATTCAGACCTTAAATCCTCAGATCATTTTAATCTTCGTGGCTATTATTGCCTGCCTCCAGCTTGTCATCTGAAACAAAAACTGAAGCAGAGGGTAGTGAATTATCTGGCAGTTGCAGAAGCATATTTTTAAGGCGAAAGAAACGATCCAGTCTTGAGATGTTCAAAAAATGCTGCTTCTCCTTTCTGGGTGGTGGTGCTGTTCGGAGTGCAGCTCAGAAGTTGTGCTAAGGTGTGCTGAGTCTCCTCGGAGCTGGGAGCAACGTTGGGCTGGGAAAGCGTCTCTCCCGGTCTGGTCTGCCCGGTCCCCATTGTGCCGCCAAGAAACCAGGCTGGAGAGGTCTTGGTCTTGCATCCTTTTTCTCCTGACATACCCAGGCTCAGATGGATGGTTGGCTTGCGCTGTGTTTCCTTTGCCCATCCCAGATATGCGTGTATGCTGTCCGCGAGGGCAGACCTCCCTGTATATATGTTCTCGTGACACTGTAGCTTGTAATCTGTCTCCCAGACAGCTTTTGGGACAGCCCGTCTGCCCTCTATTTGGGCCTTATGGCACAGCTAACCCCTCGTCTTGGGACAGGACTTTCCAGGTCTTGATGGATGATTGACTAATCCTGACAAACTTCTGAACTAAGGTACAAGGGAATTAGGAGAATTCTTTCTTTTTATCATATAATCTTATAATAATTTAGTGATTTTATAACTTGCAACACCAACTCTAAACCAGCTGTACAACACAAGAGTTTTCCCTGCTAAATACATAGCAGATTTACTACAACTGCAACACAGAATAACACATAGTTAAACACGTGATGAAATTCAGGTCTTATAAAATAGTTCTAAGCAAAGGGAAACTTTACTTTAGAAGTCCACAGCTGTATGCTCTTTCGTATGGTAAAGTACATATTCATTTGAGGTAGAAATATATGATTTATATTTATAGTTCTGAATTAGTGTAAGGAAGATCCCTCCTACTTTTCTTCCTGCTTATACTTAATTTCCCTGTATGGTTCCAGCTGCAAAAGGAGTGTGTCAGCATCAAGGAGCAGAGTGGTCCAGCCCCACAAATATCTTGTAAACTTGATGAAATCTCGGTTTGTCATTTTACCCTGAAGTGACATGCAGAGGTGGCATAACACAGCAGAGGTAACTACAAACTCTGCACAAAGTGTAACACCTTTCCATGAAAAAAACCCACTTCAATACACATATATAAAACTACTGCTTAAATATATTCCAGCATTCCCATGCATTTTTGTGCCTGTGCACAAGACGAAGGTGGAAGTGGGACTCAAACAGCAAAAACTTGCACAGGACCTCTTCTGTACCTTTCTACAGTGTTAGAAGGCTGGTATTTTTCCTGGAAGCCAGCAGACCTTTCAGCTTGCCCCAGCTATTCTTCTCTTTAGTGTGGCACCACTTTTTCTCCCTGAGTGTACCCTGTCTGTAAGGAATCTCTGCTCTTCCAGCTTCACGTGTGCCAGAGACTGTTGTCTTCACAGTTATTTTGCAAACTTCTTACACAAGGACATGTAAGCCAGTGTGCCAGCCCTCAAGAAACTAGGGTTTTTTTTCTGATACTTGCATTCATATGGATCTTGCCTCCCTTTGCTAGGGCAAGAGGAGTTTGCACGCAATTAGCAGAGAAGAGATACATGAAAGTAACTGAGCTTCAGTAGTTAAAGCACATTCCCTTTTGAGCTATTCCCCTTTAACTCAATTGTTTTTGATTTTGTTCTACTCTTTTGTGCGTGGCAGTCATTCATCTTCTGTGAGGGTCACTTTTCCTCATACAAAAAATTATATGCTAATATGCTTGCTAGCCCATGCTAACTAAAGCAGGAGTTAGCCCAATCCCCTTAATTAGGGCTTGCATGACTTCATTTAGCTCAGGTGCTTGGAGGAAATCAGTTATAAAGAGAGCCATTGCCTATATGGGGTGCTGCCCTGGTCTTTGGATGCTGCTGCTGAGCCAGGTGGGGAAGTTGCTTCTTTTTCTTTTTGTTGCCCTTTGCAACTGAGGAGAGCTGATGTCCAGACAGAAAATAACAGGGGTTCATTAAAGGCTGTTTTAGGGGGAAGAGGAGTGGAGGAATCAATTTTTTTTCTTTAAAGCTTTTCCTGAGGACTGGTTGGCATTTTCTGCTTGAGGCTGGGTTGAATATGTCTGTGTCTTTATTTGTCTTTGTTCTGGACAGGGGCTAAGATTTGTGAGCAATCTTCTTATTCCCCGCTGTATTTTGGAATAAAACCTTAAAATATTTGTAGTTATTGTGTATTGCAAAAATACAGCTAGAAAGTGCTTGTGTTAACTAGTACAGATCTTGTAAATGTGGAGCAAGCTTATTTGAGCTGCCAATGCAGCAGTGGTTGCACTACAGACCCAGCTAAAGTACATGTTGACCTGAGTAGCTTGGCTCCTACTTGCAGAGAGTATCTGTAAAGATGTGAGTTGTGCTGAGCTACCTTAGGTACCTAGTTAGGGCAGGCTGTTTTAGAGGTAGCTTGGTTAAACCGCTTACTGCTGTCACAGTAGACTCTTCCTGGTAACCTCCCACTTGTTAGCTCAGGGCCATGCTTTGCCTGTGCTTGGCTTTGGAGAGCTCCTGCTTCTCTTCCCTTCCCTCCTGTTTTAGCTATAGATGTAGAAATGGGGACTCTTTCCTTTACCCTAGCCTGGAAGGAAGGACGACAGCTCCATGGAGCCCTGGTTCCATTTCTGAACATGTACATAGAAAGCAGGGAGGCATCTGCAAGAGCAGAGGGCACTGGTGTGGCCGTTGTGGCTATCTGTTGAGTTATGCTGGTGGATGAACGAGAAGTAAATCTTGCCTCTTAGTAAGATGTTGATGAACTTGTTCCCACAACTATGTCTAGATTTACTTCTCGACATGTTGTACATACCTATATGCTCAATGAATTAAAAAAAGCAACAGCAAAGGAGCTCATTATTGTGAAGGAATTAGAACAATAATGCTGCACAGAGCTGCCTAATTAACAAGGCTGTGAAGTAAATGGAGTAAGTTAGCAGAGACAATTAATTTACCCTGTATCAAAATACACATTAGAATGCTGTAGAGCAAATGCATAATTTTCATCTCTGCTCAAAAGAACTTATGAGACCTGATATTCAGGTTACTTTCCCTGATCCTTGAAAAGCATAGGGAGGCTTCTGCTGTTTTCAAATTTTAGTGCATGGTGACTGGAATTTAAAGTATTTTTCCAGTGCTTTTGCTTTGCGAGTGTGGAGTGTAATCCCTGGGTAGCAGTGCATCTGCAACATAAGACTATATAATCTAGAGTTGCACGGGAGGGAGTGGTAGTGGGAATTCTTTATGATCTTCTCTAGGAATATGGTTCTTTTGGTGCAGAATGTAGGTAAGACTTGAAAAATCACATAAAGGGCTGTTTAACCTAGGTCAGACTTCTTGCTGCGAGAGAAAATGCTGAGATCCAGTGGTTAGTTTGAACCCTGGCTCACATGCACCCTCACAACAGCAGCTGAAGCTGTTTTGTAAAAAACTTGCTCTATGTTGGTATGCCACAGACCAGGCCCATGATTACTACATGCTAATTACACTGTAAATTTCGAGTGTTACACAGATTTAAAAAATAATCTTTCTGGCCTTGTAAACCAGCTCTCTGCTACTAGAGACCGGTGAGTTATGATACCTCTGTAGAGTTCCTTGGTGGTATTTACTTGATTCAGAGTAGAGGCTTTAGGAATACAAAAGCTTCTCCTGAAAGATTGATAAAGTGTGCCTTAGAAAGGCACTTGATTGATTGTAGACCAACTTGTTCCCTCTTCTGCATCACATTATTCTTCATTCACAATTTAATAATGGCAAAATCTGCAGCAGCTTCTCTTCACATAACTACCTATATTAAGAAGACATGTCTCGAAGGCCAATTCCAACCATCATAATAAGCAAACTTTAATGTAAAGTGGGTGTGTAAGCCACATAAATATCCACGAGAAGTAAGTGTTGGTTGGCTGTGAGGAAATCTGTCTTCAGATTAATGGTTTTGGCACTCTTGTGTATTTGCATATGTGCAAGTAATTCAAGGTGCCTACTGTTGTAATAATGGCTGGTAAGAGAAAAGCAAAACCCCCGTCCTTCAGTGGATTAAATGTTTGGTGCTGCAGCGAGTGATGAACTAAGTGCATTTAGCAGGAAGACCTATGCTACACTCTTTAATGGAGGTGTGCCTTTGAAACTGCTACTATAAATTGCATTAGGCAGAATTTGTATATTGGCAGACTTAGATAATTTTCTGAGTGTGGATTTGTTGACGTAAGTAAAACGTTTTGTAATTGGGGACATCCTCTTTGGGCATGCCCTACTTACTATTTAAATGAGGTGCTTCTGAGAAAGGAAATAGAAATGTCTGCTTTTCCTCATTTGAATAGCTATGCAGAGGATCTCAGTCCTGGAGTTATCACTTGCACATTAATGAGAGGCTAGTACTAAAACTATATCAGTCTAATGTGAAGTCTCATGTGCAATCGCATGTAGATACCAGAGGCAAGAGAAAATGCTTTGAATAAGCACTCATTCATTTTTTCTTCATTGTTTAAAAAAATAAAAAGCACCAAAAACCTTGGGCAAAGAAGTATGTCAACTTTATGTATTGTTTGAAAATATCAAAATGTTAGTTTTAGTTGCTTATGAATAATTCCATTGTTCTATCTTCTAAAATAAGTGTTTTGTTTACCTTTAAGTCCAAAAAAAAAGAGGAAAGACATGCTGAGATATTTTCTTCCTTCTTATTTGACTCTTACACTGTAATGTCTAATAGTGGCTTAAGAAATCCCTTCTGGATAAGATCATTGCTATTTTTTACCAACACTTCTTTAGGAACTGTAAGTCTGGAATTCTGTGATCTTTTATTAAGGTTTTGGCTCCATCAATGAAAATTACACTTTTGACATTTTTCCTCTATGATGTATCTATTTTGCAGTAGGGACCAAACCAGTAAAAGTCACAGGAACATAACTGGGAGAAGATTTCTGGCTTTTAGTAAAAATTAACTGGCTGAATATATTTTTAAAGCTGACATCATCAGGCAGACTTTTTTCTGGTAAGAAGGATATGGAGAAAAATCAGTATATTGCANTTACCAACACTTCTTTAGGAACTGTAAGTCTGGAATTCTGTGATCTTTTATTAAGGTTTTGGCTCCATCAATGAAAATTACACTTTTGACATTTTTCCTCTATGATGTATCTATTTTGCAGTAGGGACCAAACCAGTAAAAGTCACAGGAACATAACTGGGAGAAGATTTCTGGCTTTTAGTAAAAAATTAACTGGCTGAATATATTTTTAAAACTGACATCATCAGGCAGACTTTTTTTCTGGTAAGAAGGATATGGAGAAAAATCTGTATATTGCTNCAGTAGGGACCAAACCAGTAAAAGTCACAGGAACATAACTGGGAGAAGATTTCTGGCTTTTAGTAAAAATTAACTGGCTGAATATATTTTTAAAGCTGACATCATCAGGCAGACTTTTTTCTGGTAAGAAGGATATGGAGAAAAATCAGTATATTGCAATCATTGTTTAATTGAATTGATGTTCTAATTCTTAAAATATATCATCAGGATTGTTTTAAGTATAATTATTTAGTAAGCCTTAGTGCTGGAGGAACAAATTTAAGTGAGAATAAGAAATTACTTCACTCAACTGCAAAACTGAACTCTTGAACTTGATGGAAGGTTTGACCTTCTTTCATTTTATTAATCTCATTTTACCCTCTGCACTTCAACTGCTCTGGCCAAGAACAGAAGCAGAGGAACCATGATGCTGCATGGGAAGATAAGTTTCCTGCAGAAAGCAGTGCTAAGAAATCCCACTGGATAGATATTCAATGTTTTTTGTGGGGGTTGGAAATCAGGAAGCCTGCATGTCATTCTGAGTAGATTCTCCTAAATCAAAAACCTCATTTTGACAAAATGAGCTGAAATGTTCCAGAGTGAGTCAGCTGGTGGTGATCAACCTCTGCAGGCTTCAACTCACGTTCACAGGGTGAAGGCTGTTGTGTTTTAAAGTGTTGCTACCGTCTGTCTGTTTATTGCTGTCCCTTCACTGGGTATTCCTGCACTCATTGAACTGGCTAACGGGAATGTGTGATTCTACTTGCAATTCTGGTGAATATGAAAGAGGCGACCGCAGAGTTTGAGGCATNTGTTTTAAAGTGTTGCTACCATCTGTCTGTTTATTGCTGTCCCTTCACTGGGTATTCCTGCACTCATTGAACTGGCTAAAGGGAATGTGTGATTCTACTTGCAATTCTGGTGTATATGAAAGAGGCGACCGCAGAGTTTGAGGCATTGTGCATCCTCCTGTCCTCATGGACAGGAGATGGGGCAGTGACTTGCAGGAGAGGTAAGGGAAGGAGCCAGCACAGTGGCTGAAAGCTGAGGCAGCTTGATGCTGAAAGAGAGTTCATCAGAGCCATTGGCTCGACTGGCCAGAGACTGCCTGCCCGAAGTGCAGGATGCCAGCTGCTGTGACTCGGCAATGCTTGGCACCCTGACGTTTCACCTGGGGAGCCAAAGTGATAGAAGCAAATGAAGCATAAGACTCCCGAATAATTTTTTACACCATGTTTCAGGGGCTTTGCCACTAGCCAGGAACTGAGCTGAACAACCAGTTTCGATTCAGTGTAGACATCAGAAGTTAAATGAACTTAAG
>VZSC01012440.1:4850-22861 GCA_013398225.1 Steatornis caripensis | reverse complement strand
CCTACCATTCTATGATTCTATGATTCTATGTGCATAACCTTGATTCTGTTACATTCACGCNAGGGGGGTTGGACTAGATGATCTCTATAGGTCCCTTCCAACCCCTACCATTCTATGATTCTATGATTCTATGTGCATAACCTTGATTCTGTTACATTCACGCCACTGGCAGTACAGGTGAGAAATCATCTGCTCTTGGTGTGTGCCACACATGTACATCTTTGTTTCAGAAAAAAAGAGGAAATTAGGGAGTGAGTTGTGACTGTGATTCAGATTTATTTAGCTGTTCCTGTGATTGGTCCATATTTGTGTTTTCTTACTAAGAACAGGCAGTAAAAGTGGGTCCATCATCTAAATTTATGTGTCTCTGATGGCCATAGCTATATATGTTTGTTTTGTTGTCTCTCTGCCTGCATAGTCAATGGAATTTAGGAAGCTGTCTCTGATCAAATGTAAATAATACATTCTTTGAGACTGACTGAATACTATGACCTCCAATAACTGTATTGACTAGGTCTCAAATGACTGTCAAGTGAGTTTGGCTGACTTGCCCTGGTGTGACTGTCTATATTGCAGATATTTCCATTTGATCTAACCAATCTCATCTTACATATCTGGGCTCAGAATAATTTTGTTTCATTTTAGATAGGTGAATATGGTAAATGTAAAGAACTGTTGAAAAACATGGCTGTACATTAGCACTAGGTTATGTTAAAAGAATAAAATCAGTAAAATAATTATCCATGACTATGATGAATTGCTTGTATCCATGCACACGTTTTCTTAATTTGCAGTTAGTTCCCCAATGCACTGATATTCTTTTCTAAGTGGTTTTCTTTTTGTTATGTTTCTCAAGAATAAATGGTATACACAAAAAATATCTTTTAAAAGAAAAATGCATTCTACTTTCTTGACTCTACTACTTCCCTTATCATTTATTTCTCTAGCAAATTTATGGAACAGAATTTTCCTCATAAAAATATGCAAGAAAAGGAAAAATGAATTATCTTTCTCTGGTAAATCTTTTCACTTACAATTTTACAAGGTATTTGTTTTTTCAACTGTTTTTCCTTTCTACCCTCATGTATCATTAGGTGATCTCTACTAGCATTTTTTATGGTTCAGCTTCCTCTAGCTATGCCAACTCAAAGTGGTATACCTCTAGTGATTTTTGTTTTCCTAAAGTAGATGAGTATGAAAAGACACATGAAAAATAATCTGTGAATTTCTTGATTTGAAATCTCCAGAGCTGCATAAGGCCTTACGCATCGATTAGCTGGAGATAGTAGCCAAAGCTTCTTTTTATTTAATACTATATTCTGAGTCTATTTTTACTCTTTTTTTCTTTGTCATTCATATTGAATACATACAGTCTTATTTCCAGTATAATAGTTTTCATATAAATAATGTAAAATAATATTAGTTTAATTTTTATAGATTCATTGATTATAAAATCTGATTGGACATTCCTCATAATTTTGTCTCATCTTATGTACTACTCTGGTTGCAGACGTTCCCTGAGTTAATTCATATTTGAATGAAAGCATGTATGTGCACACACACACAAGTATGTGCTCATAATATGCATGTAAAATCTATTTTTTTTGTCTAAAACCTATGTTATCCTTCTCAGATTTGTTATATCATCCAAATGCATCATTTAGTTTACCCTTGTGATTTGTATGATTTATTTCTAATCTGAATTTGTCTAGTGTCCACTTCCAGTTTCTTGATTTTTATATTTGTCAGACATCCTGAAGAGCCTTCTATTATCAAGCAGACATTGTTTAGTCTTCTAAACTAAACTAAGCTAAACTTAAAACACTAAACTAAGCTAAAAAAAAAGAAAAAGGTAATTCATAGAACTGTAAATCTTATAATACATATTTTTAATAAGTCACTGTCTTCGTTCAGTCATCTGTTCTATTATCCAATGACCCCTCCCCACCCAGGAAGGGAAATCGGGAAAAGGAAAGAAGACCCATGGGTTGAAATTGAAACAGATTTAATAAGATAATAATAGCAAACTAATATTAATACCAGTACTAATATAAAATACACAGTTATGCTATTCCCATATAGCAGTTGCGAGATATGTGTTCCCAGCAGTGAATGCCAGCTGCCAAAACCTGCGAGCACCACAGCTCCAGCGAAAGCACAATGGTCACAGCAAAGGGGAGAACAGGCCTTGGAATCACAAGGATGGGTAAGACTCTCCAGGGACAGCAAACAGTGAGGAAGGAGAGAAGGAGGAATAAGGGCCATCCCCAGGAAATTTTCCAGTTTATAGTAAGTGTGACACTTATGGTATGGAATACTTCTGTTGGCCAGCCTGGGTTATCTGCCCTGGCTTTTGCTCCTACAAGCTTTAGCACCTGGCTTACCTGAAACTGCTAAAGAACTTCCTATTATGCAAACCCACATACCATGGCTGGCCCCCAACTAAACCGAAGTGTTTTATCACCTTTGTTCCCACCAAATCGAGTGCTGCAGTCTTCTCAAAAATGCAGCTTTCCTGATCAGAAAATTAATTCTATGATTCTACCCAATGAAAGCAGGACAGTCTCTAAACCAAATGGCTATGGAATGGTAAATGCTACCCTAAAAAAGAAGAAAAAGGCTGGAGGAAAATTATAAGTGGAGCATCTCAAGTCTACACATTGCTTTTATTTAATATTCTAAAGTATGACCTTGGCATGAAAAAGTAGTGCTGTCATCATGAAACCTTCTGATGACAGAGAGATGAGAATCACTGTGTATGCAAAGGATAATAAAAATATCACAAAGAAGAAAACAATGACAAATATATAGAAACAGGGAAGTTCTACAGGATGAAATGTGGAGTCAGATAGTTAGAGAGCAATAATAAAAATTTTTTTTAGTAAGTTCATTGTTTGAAATAACAGAGGAGATGAAATTCCCATGTGGAATCTCTTTCTCTGCTAATGGTAATGTGGCCATGAAAAAAAGTGATGAAATCTAAAAATCAGGACAGTTTCAGCTGACATAAGGAAATATTAGTGTTACTGTAAACCCTTATAAGACTTCATCAGGAATACAATTTATAATTTTAAACTTCAATGGTCAAGAAAAATAGATACAAATGACAAGAGTTTCAAAGACAATCTGTAGGATGAAATGCAAATTAAAGACCCAGTGAAATAAGTTATCTAAATGTTCTTGAGTTATTTATCTTAACAAAATGAACCCAATTAGAAAAATGATTTTGCCTATAAACACACAAGGAAACTAACAGGTTTAAAACTATTGAAGTTAACTGAAGATCTTAAAGTAAGAATCAATAGTCCATGAGCGTATGTAAACTCAAAAACAGAACAGGCTTTCTTGCCATCAAGAGGTAAAGTTCTTGAATAACCCCAAAATACAAAAACATACCCCACTGGTTCTGTGACTAAACCTGGTAAATTCATGGGAATTAACAGGGTTGCCAATAACAAGAAGAGTATATAAATGATAATCCAACCTTTTCCTGTAATCATATTTATTTTAAATATTATCAAATTTCTGGTCTTCATTATAGTCTCTTTCTCAGCAATTGAGTAGATGAGAGGCAGCCTTCGCTTTGTGTATGGGAGCATATAATGTTTTTGGGATGCAATAGTAAAAAGTTACTGCTTGTCATTCATATTTCATTTTTTCTTTCAGTTGACATAACCTTTACAATCTTTAAAATGCCTAGTGTGTCCTATCTTCTGGTACAATAAGGTCATAAGAAGACAATACTACTTCATTTTAGACTTGATTCTACTGAAGGTCTTTAATTCTTGTGAATCTGATGTCAGAAACGCTTGAAGTCATTGATTTAGAAAGGAGTAATTAGGGTTGCCTAATGTAGTCAGCCAGGGGAAATACTTGAATTAGTCAGTAGATCTCTTTAGGCCTACTCTTCATAGAAACTTACTTTTGGACTATGGGGCTTTCCCTGTGCACATAATTTCTTTCACCCTCAGAATCTCTTTGAACTAGGTTATAATCAGCTATTTGAACATCAGCCAAACTACCTCATCAGATTTCAGCAATGCAAGACAGATGAAATATGTACTTATAAATTAACATTTTAAAATTGCTATAATTTATTACTCAGCCTCCTGGAAATGAGCTCTTATTTGAATATGGTTCTTCCAACTAGTATCTTGTACTTTTTAAAATAAAGCTGCAATATTTAACTCCTCCTCCTTGCTTTTGTGCAGGAATTAATTACTGATTAACTTCAAACTCCTAATTGATCAAGAGCCCAAGATGCCTAGGCCCATAGCTGAACAAATTAAATTGAATTACAAAATCCACAGATCATAGACATCATAGTGTGATTTTCATGAACTATTTTTAGGGTTCCCTCTCCTTTCAGCTCTGGCAGAACTCAGCTATAGGAAGACTTTGGCACACAGTATGGGGATCAGGAAACCTGGTCATACTTTCCATTCAGAGTACAGGATTGGCACTGTTGGAAGACATAAATTAGTTAAAAAGAATGGAAGTAGTTTTACACCCATACACCGAAGATAGAAATGCTGCCAAAATAGTATTTTGTATCAGCTTCCACAAAATTTCATTCATACTTTCACAAAATTTCTTTTTATTTGGGAAATCTTTGGTAGTGGGCAGCAGAAGCAGTAGAGAGAAGCACATGCTAATGTCTGAACTTGTTGGAAATCCTTTACTTCCTCAATAATGATATTAACATGAATACCTTTCCAAACTCAGTGCATATACTGTCATTGCAGTGCTTTGTCTCTCCTACGTATGTTCACTTACATTCCATCCATTTCAAATTCTCATACTATGTTATGTTTTCTTAGTCTTTGTCTATTGTTTTCACAGCCAAGTAATCTGAGTTTCTGGACTTAGTTATTACAACTAACTTGTGTTAGGAAAGTCAAAAATGCCTTCTGAATATGTTTTTTCCAGCAGAAAATTTGCAGTTGTTCTTGGAAAGATGTCTTCATTCAGTCTTCAAGTTCACTGTATCTTCAGCATTAATCAATAAGCATTTGATTCCTGAATGAAGGTTAAAATTACTTTCTTTCACTGACAGCCCTGGCAGAAATAAACTATTCTTTTGGCACTTCTGTTAGCTAAAACCTCTCTGGATTTTTATATCTAATTACTCAACAGATAGTTATCTGGGAGTCGGTCATTCTTTATTAAGTGAATAGTGAAATTTCAGCATCTCTATTTGGACATAGGTATCAGGGGATCTGGATTTCCTGTGAACTTTTTCTTTAAATTTATAACTACGAATCTATAAATCAGCTCTACTGAAAACCAAAAGCAATGCCCCAGAATCTCAGATTACATTAATAGGTACACCACGTGAAGATCTGGCTCATTTCAGTAAGTGATAGTATGCCAGTTGAAAGTCCAAATCAACTAAACGTTGATGAGAATGAAATCTTATCAGCATTTTTATGATTAATCTCAGCATTTTTAAGAACAATTGATAGGAATAGAGGACAGGTTTCAGTATTTCCGTACTATTACAGAGGACAAACAGGAAAATAGGTCTCAATAAACCATTATTGATATATCATGCAATCTTTAGAATAACCTATAAATCTGTGAAAACATAAATTACCTTTAGTTGTAAGAACTATACATGTAGCTACTCATTCAAATTTTTAAGGAAAATAAGCAATGCTCCCAAGACTGCAGTTTCTTGCAAACTATCAAACTAGTTCTGACAAGGTGATTGAGATGGGGTTTGTATTCTCAACATTGACCCTAAGTACCAAGAGGAATATGTAAAGAAGGCATTTTATATCCTAAAAGTGAAACACTGAAAATTTTCTATCACTTCAAAGTTAGGTGAAAACATTACCACTCATATTTTTTTGAAAATGGCAAATAGAAGTTTAAATACGAAGCACAGATAATGAAAAGTAAATGCATCTAGCATTATAGTTCTTATTTTACAGGCACTCCAAAAAGAACTGATAATTGAAAGAAATGCAGAATTGTCACGGTTCACTCTGTGGACACCTGATGGTTCATTTACTGTGATCTCGAAGTGCAAAAAATCAAGGCGACCACGCCAAGGGATTATGCTTCAGCTTTAATGTCTTGCCTGTAAAGCGGCGTGTGATAGAAAGAGTGATAGGAAGGGAAGAAAAGGTAAAGTAAAGACAGGAAAGAGAATTATAGCTACCACTGCAGGTCCAAGGCGTCCCTATGGTCCCAGATCCAGGCAGCATCCCACCAGTCCTTCTGATTGTTGTGATTGTTGGTGGAGATCTCCAAAATTCAGTTGCTAAGGAGCCATCTTTTATGCTAAGCGATACACCTTGCTCCTCCTCTGTCTCAAGGAGGAGTGTCCAAACCATGGTTTGCCTTAGAGGTGGGTAGCTTTGGACCAGGAGGTGTGTTTTCATATTATAATGATATTATAATGAAGAAAGTTTGCACAAAGTTTAAGTTTTCTTGCTCGTTGCTGAGAGAGAAATTGTGATCCATCTTCTTGGTGGCAGCAACGTGGCCTTGTCTTGGTCTATTCCTTCATGTCCCAGATAACGGAGAGCGGCATAGTACTCGTACCACACAGTTCTCTCTCTCAGGGTGTTTATGTTTCTGGTGACAATGTTGAGACAATACTGTCCTTCAGACCGACTTTTACAAGAATGTAACTAGTACTGCTCCTTTTAAAATATAGGAGCTAGGAGCTAATGTTACAAATTAAAATATAGCAAATATTGCTAAGTAAGTAGCAAAGAAACTTGATTAGATGAGGGCGATCACTGTGTAGCAAATAATTTAGGAGAGGCTGTGCTGTGATTCAGCAAATATCACCAGGTTCAGAAATTGTAGCATGCAGGAAACTGGGCAGAAAGTCAATAACAAACTTTGAGATTTCAATATCATCAGTTTAAGTAAAGTATTTCCAGTAATAATCAAATGCCATTTCATTAGAGAAATTGCTCATCATCGATATTTACTAGAAAATCCAGGAATGGTTAGCATGCCAGCTGACTCATAACTGATATTTGATCAAGTTCATCAACAGACTTTGTAAGAAGACAAAAGGGTAATGCTACGTGCACTGATGTCAGGTAGCAAAAGCTGTATAATTTCCAAAATCTCTGTACGCTGCTTGTTGAAGTGTGATCTGCTGTGGGAGGCTTGAGCAAGCAGGGTGTTGAAAATTCATGTTTTGCTGCCTGTCTACCAAAATGGCAATGATTACATGGAACTTGAGAACCTTTTAGAGGGGAGCACAAATCGTAATATCTCAGTGTCATGACTTCACTGTAAAACTTCATAAAACAGAATGCAGCAGACTAAGATGGAACATATATGAGTATACCAATGTCTAAGCATGAACCTGCCCATTGAAGACTTATTGGTATCCAAATACATATATCTGTAAAAATATATATACATGTATATTTTGTAATTTGATTGAAACATGATGAATAAATACATTCAAAGAATTAGCCATAACAATGAGTTTGAATTGTTCATGTAGTTCTAGAACAAGAAATGTACATAACATATTTTTCATTATGGTTTGTATTTTCTTTTCTATTGGAAGCATTGAGTTTCATCTACCACTTGGTATGCACAGATGTTGCTTTCTCTGTTCAACTGCCATTATCTCTAGCCACAAGTTATCTCACTTTCCTCCTGTTTTCTCCCCACCTCACAGAGGAGGGAAGTGGCTAGTGGCCAGGTCAGTGTTTGACTGTAAACCAGGGTCAACTCATGTCCCTTAAAAAACCCCTCTGTTTTCTAACCTTATTTTCTTTTCTTCTTCTTTTTTTCCTCCTTTTTTTTTGTATTTTTTTTAAAATTATTTTAGGAAATAAATATATAAGAAAGAAAAAAGGCAGGATTACTTTTTGGGGCAGTTTGCATAAAATAGAAGCGCAGTCTTCTCTTTAAATTTAGATTACTTGGAATACAAATAAGGTAAATTATTTTATTAACTTTCCTTTTGGCACATCACAGTGATCCAATACTTAAAATCTTTGCTTTGTATTTAAGGAAGTCTCCAAAATCATGTGATTTCTATATCCTGGCAGATTTTACCAGGAGTGTAAAGAGGAAATATTACTTACCTTGACCTTCATGAAACTAATGAGATGTTTATGTCTGGTTTTCAGTTGGCTGGTCTTTTTTTTTTTTTCTTTTTTTTTTCCCCTCAGTTAATTTACGCTTATCCCTCCATAATAAGTAGACTAGAATGAGAGTTCAGTAAGGCAGATAAATGATAATGAGCCTTTATAAAAGTAATTGTTTATCTTTCAATCCAATGAGTTAAAGAGAATCAAAAAGTTAAATGCGTAGAACATTTCATAATGGATGATGAATGCAGAAATAAAAGGAAGGACACAGTGGTTTATTTCAGAACTTTCTGCATGATGAGGTAGTACCATCGGCCATTGGAAAGAGAGCTGGCACAGGTTAGTAATGAAGAAGCAGCACAGAGTTTAATGAAGAATATATTATGTGCTAAATAACATTCATTTAAACCCTCTTGCAAAAGGAAAGAACAGATAGTGTGACTTTTGATTTAAAACTTCCGAGAGTATTTGAACAGCTGTTTTTTATTCTTCTTGGGAGGTTCCAAAAAGACTAAGGTAGAGATTAAGTCTGTCAGAAAAGAGAAGATGATGTATAATAAGACCATAAAAGGACAGAAAAAGAGAATTTATTATCTTCAATGAAGATAAATGTAGAATAGTAATGACTTTGATGAGCCTTTGTCACCCAAGGCCATGTTCATCATAAATTATAAGCTATGAAAAGATAATTCTACAGTGAAGAGACAAGCCTGTTTGTATCATTAATGAATGATGAGCAACAGAAACACAAACCCCAAATCTAAATATGAAGAATAAGGACAACTTTGATAAGTTCATTGCACAGGTATCTCCAGGCTTTGTAAAATATGTAGAAGTAAAAAGACAAATAATTTTATTTTAAATCCCACAAGAGAAGCCTTTGTGTGATTAAAATTTAGTGACTTGCTGTAATAATTTTTAAATGAAAGAATGAAACAACTTAAAACTGAGAAATGTGTAGATTATAGGCTTAATTAAAACAAATCAGTGAAATGGAATTCAAAATTAATTTATTTTCGAGTGCACTGATAGACCTTCATGAATAATATAATGTTATTTTAGTGAATAGTGTCAAATACTACACATTGTACACATAATATATTCTCTTATTATATATTAGCTCAGGATTCCTCCAACATTTTGTGCCCAGTATACATTTCAACAGACATAAAGATCTTTTAGGGGTAACTATCAAAAACCTGCTTTATATTTGCTAAAAATTCTCTCTCTAAAAAAGATTTTTCCTCTGAATCAGATATTAGCATGCAATTCCACATACAAGGGACAGTGTATACTGTGAGAGCAGTCAGTGTTTCATCTGAGCGACTCACAAAGGGCAGAGTATTCAACATCAGTTTGTTGGAAAGAAACATAGAAGGATCCTCTAAAAAGATCAAGTTGAATCCTGTTACTAATCTGGAGATGATAAAGTAACAATAAGAGATAATGCTAAATTAATAAGAATGATAACTGTAAATTACAGATGATAATCTAATTTACATAGTGTCTGTTTAAACTGTCAAGAGAAACTGCACGTGACATACATGCAAACTCTGTAGACTCACCCTCCCCTTGCCTTATGTCGTGTTTGCCTGTACTCCCATGACAGACTGATCTGCTAAACCAGAGAGACTTCTCCCAGACCTGAAAGTTTTCAGTGCAGTATCATTGAACTGAACTGAAGGGCATTGAACTGAACTGAGTCGCTTTCAGAGCAGCAACAAATGTTCCTTAACTGCCTCCCAGGATGAGAACCAGAAGGCCAACCACATCAGAGGTGTGTATGGCTATAGTGGATCCTTTTGCACCCCTCTGGTGAAACTTGCGTGCTCAATTACCCCTCTGACGTGCTGTACATCAACGCATGCAGCTTGGGGAATAAACAGGAAAAGCTAGAGATCTGCGGTCACAGGGCCATGATCTAATTGCAATTACAGAGACATGGTGGGATAGCTTGCATTAACTGGAATGCTGTCATGGATGGCTGTGTACTTTCTGGGAAGATAGACCAGGAAGGCATAGAGGTGGAGTTGCTCTTATGCGAGAGAGCAGTTGGAATGTATGGAAATCTGCCTAGGGGTGGATGTAGAACGAGTTGAGAATTTATGGGTAAGAATTAGGGGGCAGGCTAATATGCGTGACACTTGTGGGTGTTCACTACCGGCCACCTGATCAAGAAGAAGAAGTTGATGAGGTCTTCTACAGACAGCCGAAAGTTACTTTATGGTCACAGGCCCTGATTCTCACAGGGGACTCAATCACCCTGATATCTGCTGGAAACAACACAGGTAGACATTCACAGCCCAGGAGGTTGATGCAAAGCCTTGATGGTAACTTTTTGACTCAGGTGGTGGATGAGCCAATGAGGAAAGCAGTGCTGCTGGGCCTGGTAGTAACAAACAAAGAAGGACTGGTTGGGGACATGAAGAATGGGGGCAGCCATGCCTGCAGTGATGGTGGAGAGATGTGATGGTGATGAGATGGTGGAGTTCAGGATCCTGTGTGGAAGAAGCAAGACAACCAGTAGGATTACAACAGGCTCCCTGGGGAATTGCTATAGTTTTACTTACAAAGGCAGTTTTAAATTATTTTTGATTATTGATTTTAGATTTCAAGTCTATGATTAGTGAGATAGTATTTTATGTATTTTCATTAAAATACATTCTATCTAAATAATTTTTCGTTCATTCATACAGCCTGGCAAAACTCAAAATAATCCCAAGGAGAAGTTATTCTTGGACTGGGATTGTGGAAAATCCTAGAAGTAATGCAGGGAATGAGTTATCTTTTTATCTTGATAACTTGAGGAATCTGCTGTCAAAAGTTTGTGTGGCTTCTGGTCACATGAGCTGGACAACAGCCACATCTCTACAAGCCTTAACTCTGAAGATAGATTCTGTTGTGCTAGCTAAAGTCCAAAGTATATAACAGCCACTGAAGCTGGTACAAATTTTGCAGTTCTAAAAAGGGCTTGATAAATACTCAGAGGTACGATAGTGCTCAAGCACTTCTAGCATTAACCCTTGACTAGATGTCAAGGAGTTCTTAGATGCTTTCATTGCCTTCAGTCCCAAAGGCTTCTGTTCTCTGTGGTTCCCTGTCTCCTGAGGAACTAGTATGAGTCTTCAGTGACAGTGGGGTGAATTCACAGATTACTTCAATCCCATCTTTGCTGAGAGAAGATATATCTCAGGTAATAAATGAGTCTGGAACAATTATGATAGTGATACTCTGCTTTTGTCATCTGCTGAACTGATGTATATCTTGTAAGGTTTTGCTTCGCAGCAGCAGTAAAGGCTAACGAAGGAAGTAACCAAAGTCAAGCTTTCAAAAACATTTTATAGGGAGGTTCTGAAACCTCTATTCTAAAGATTTCTATTTGAATGTTTTAAAGAAAAATTTCGACAAATACCTTTAGGGAATAATTTAGATACAGCTTTGAAAGAGAAGTAGCAGTAGATAACTTCGTGGTTGCTTCTAGCCTTACTGTCTGTGATAGCATGGAAGTAATAATACAGGCAGTGATAATACATGCAGTTATATGGGATATGATTTCTATCTTTTTTTTGGTGTTTATTCCTTTCAATTTTTTCAAAAATTCTGATTATAGGTGTAATTTTGTGAAATTTTGATGATTACATCTCATCTCTTGAATAATTTTGGATCTAGGTAAGTGAAAGAGTGAAGGGTTAACATTATTTTAGTATCTGTCCAGAGAAAAGATGAATATTTCTCTTCTATGTTACATAAATAGACATGTTTTCTTCAGAAGCAAAGACAAAATTACCAGCCTGCTGGGAGGTAAAGGGTGGTGATTTTAGTTAGAATTCTATTGTAAACACAAGTTTTACTATTCTTTTTGTGTGGGGGATAAAATCAGATATGAAGTCAGACACTAGAGTCTCTTTTGAGAGCTATAATAATTTTTAACAACAATATCTCACTCATTTAAAAAAAAAAAGAATATTTTTATACCTTATAAAAGAAGCAGGAAGCTCTCAGTCTATTTTAGCATGCTTTGATGTATGTTGTTCTAAGGGTGCCTATAATTTTTTTGTTGGTAAGTAATTTAATAGGAATCACTTAAAACTACATATGCTTTCTGATCATAGAACAGTGTTACTTTAACGGACTTTGGCTGGATTGATATTTCAAAATTGGTTTTAATCAATTTTAAAGACTCTATACTTTTTATATTTGAAATTACTGAGCTGAGTCAGATGTTATTGCCAGCTCTTTGTCTATGATCTGACTTGAGGCTTTTATTTACCTACCGGTTCCATTTTCTTTCTAACATTATTGTGCCTTTCAGAGCCTTCAACCAAGGCTTCCTCCTTGCAAACTACTCTTTGGAAATGTAAATACAAATATTAAAATATACATTTCTGAGTCATCCAGTTCCAGATGATTTTACATTTATTATGAGGAGGTTAGGTTGCCTCAAGAGATGCTTTATTTTTCAGAAGCACTAGTAAGCAGACATGATGTCAGTACTCTATGTAATTTGACCCTACAGAGTTCAGAAACTTTGCTATTGGTTTGAAGCAGAAAGAGTGGTAGAGAGAATGTTTGGGCTAGCAAAGGTCAGCGTTAAACCTGTGCTAGAGACACACAATCTTCTTGTAGAAGGATCTCGGAACTGAAAGTGAATAGACTTGACCTGGATCAGGCACTTAGAAACATTTTATATTTTATTTGTCTTTGAACAGCCAGGTGTCTGGGATTTATGATTTGTCTGCAAGGTTGCTCCAGGACACCTATATGCCTAGCTTTTTCAATACACTAGAACATGTTGTTTCTCTGTGCTTTTATCTTATGCTATCACCTGAAAAAGGAAGTCCTAGAAGAGATGCAGTTTTGCATGCCTGTGTCTTTATGTTGTAAACCTGTCTCAAAATCTCAGACAAACTGAAACCTGCAACTGATTCATCTACATTCTCATACAGTCCAATATGTTTCAAGCCATAGTTTCAGTCAAGAAAAATGTGTGACAAACATGTTGGCTTTATCTTCCTGGAGCAGAAACGAATTCATAGTTCTATAGATAATAAACATTTGTTTCAATCTCTCTGTATTTTCATGTTGGCCATTGACATTTTGATAGATAATGAAGACACAATAGGTGAATGGCAGTCCGAGTATATTTTTTCTTCTACTTGGCTTATGCTGATGATAAGTTGATAACTGCAGATAACAAGCTGGTAAAAGGGAGATAATTATGAGGATGGCTTCCTAGTCTTTTATGACAGGTTTAGTTTCCCTAGGTCCTGTGATGTCTGAGTTTTGGCAAAGTTCTTCAATTGATTTTTCAGTTGTCTCTTGACTTTACTTTTGTTTTTTTTAATGCCCCTGCTAAGCACAGTTTTGCAAGCAGCTATATTGCCTGGTCTATAACCATTATTTTACATTAAACAAAAATCACTAGATTTGAAGACCAGGGATGTTAATTACTTGCTCTCGGGTCATGGGTATTTAAAGAGTTTTGATGAGCAATCAACATTTCAGCTAGTAAGGTATTGAAAATGTACTTTTCTACTGTCCTTGTTCAAGTTTCTTCCTCTCTTTTTAATGATTTTTATTTATGTCAAGGTTCTTTTAGTGTGATCATGTTTTTTATAATTTTTTTCCTAAGGTCAATTTTTACTGAAATTTTCTTTGACTTTTTCTTATATTATTCTGTTATCGATTGTCTTTCATGGACTGAGTCTTTTTTCTTTTCACTTATGAAAAAGGACAAGGGAAAATCAATTATGTGATGAATACAGATACATGATAATAAGCAACGCAAACAATTCTATTGTGTTTTGAATGTTCTTTTTGGGTACTTGATTTACCAATACATATTTTTGAGAAACCTTAAGTAGACTTTTTTTTTGCATAATAGTTCTAATTAGGTAAAATACAAAGGTTCATTTTTGTTAATGAAAAGATATATGCTTTCGAAGATCTACTGTGTAAACTCCTATACTTGTCCATAACATGCTTAAGAATGTAATTGTTGAGATATTTCAGAATATCTGCACTAAAATGGATTTTTTTGAAAAAAAGAAAATAATATTATTCCTGAGATTCATTTATTTTGTACCACTACTCTGCACAAACAAAGCTGAAGATAATTTAGCCATCAGGTATTAATGATTTTCAGTCACCTTTACACTGGGTCAAATCTGAACTGCTGACCTCTGTATGAAGGGTTGATTCCTATTGTTCTTGACCCATAAAACACAGAAACACTGATTGTTTTTTTACATATTACTATGAAAACCTGAACTATGTTAGAACATAAAAACTGTTCAAATTAACATTTGAAAAATCTGCTAAAGTTTGCACAAATTTGAGATTTTCTTCTAGTGGGAAATCTGAATTAAAATTGGTATAGGGTTGCTACTTACCATTGTTTTGATAATTTAATACTTTATTTAATTGTATTTTAGTTTGAATTTCTGTTATGCTTCCCGATTGAGAAAAGGAATTACAGGCAAAAATCACAATATTGGAATTTATGTAATAATTCACCTCAAAAATATTATTTATCTTTAGTATACTACTTCATCCTGCTCCATTCTACAAAGCGGCTCATTGCAAAATGGGGTACAACTTAGCCATGAATTTCTAGAAATAAACATAGTCCTTGCCATAATGTGTTTCAGTGACTTTTATGTCAAATATTATAAGGTTTACTTTCTGAATTACCTTAATTTCTACTTTCAGCAAGGAGGTGTTCTTCCGGTAACTGGTGCCTTATCTGGATTCTCTTGAAGTCAACAGCATGTTGAAGCAGCAAACTCTGATGAGTAAGTCTACAATAAAGCCAGGTATCTATCTTCAGAATCTTTGGAAAAAAGCTTGATATCAACTCTATATTTATGATTAGCCTACTTCCCAGTCTAAGCAGATGTTAGAAATTTCTGACTAATAGGGGCTTTTTTGACAGAGAAAGATGACTTTAAATAACATAACTCAGGTGAAGGTTAGTTTAAAAAATTTCTTGAATTAAGATTAATCTATTTTTTAAAGTTTTCGTTATCTGAATGTAATTGTTTTAAATAATAAGTTTAATTAAATTTAATAGCTTTTAATTAATGAATTCAAATAAATAGGTTTTAATTATCTGAACAGAATTCAGAAAAAAACATTTCACAAATTTCTTTCTTCAATTCCTCGATTTAAAAAAAATATTTGATTTGAACTTTTATGAAACTAGAAATCTGTAACTGATAAAGTATATAAATTAACTGAGTATAAGTATAAAAGATAACATATCATATTACACACATAAACCAAGTGTACTTTATAGCCACAAAATGTTCTAAAATTCTACGGAAAGTTTTAGAATATACTTTTTAGTTCCATGCATAATAAGAAATATCGTGTTTTCCATTTTCCTACCTTCTGTCCAAGAGCTCATTTGTAACAGTTAAATAGAAAAGTAAGATTAATAAATAAATAAATAAATAAAAGCTTACACAAATCTAATTGAAAGTTTTAATTAGCATTATGCTATTTTTAGACTGTCTTAAGGCTTCATAATTGAGCCTTTACAGTTATACAAACAAATAGAAGACTGGTAAAAACCTGAAATTCTTGATGTTTACTAATGAAGGCAACCTGGAAAACTCTTCGTTGAATATTGCAATTTGATTACCATCAAATTCTGATTGGGCTCTTGATTTGCATTTTAATAAGCACATAGTATTTGAAATGAAAAACTGGGTGTTTCGGGGGTATTTTACTAGAACTGACGAGATTAAAATGAAAACCATCTGATGTTCTGTTTTATAAAAATATTTTTAAAAGAAGAGCAAGACAGACATTTTAAGAGATATAGCTTATAATAACTGAAATTAATTATTTTCAAATTACAAGTAATTCCTATGAAATAATGTTTTTTAATCTCCTTATCAAGAAATGTATTCATGAAGATTATTGTTTTCACAGTGGACACCCAAATAGCTATCTAGACTTTTTCATTCTCATTGGCCTTGAAATATTTATTTATTATGACGAAGAAGAAATATTGCAGGAAGATAAACAAATTTCTTGAGTCATTTTTTCTATAGATTCGCATGAATTGCTTACTCCAGGTTTAGAAGTTCATCAGTTTAATCAATTTTCAGTTGATTTTTAAATTATTTATTTAATATTTAATTTATTTAAATATTGTTTTATTTCTTATTTATGTTATCAAGAGATTTTTAAAAATAATATTTTTATCTTTACTAAAGATACTGGTATCTTTACTAAAGATACTTACTGGTAGTGAATTTTACAGTAGAAAAATAATTTGGTTTCTTACTTCTAAATTAATTCATCATCAGATTGAAATATGGAATTAATTATTTTTTGTCCTCTTGCCTATTCTGAATTCTATCACTGGCTAGAGTAACTACAAGGAAAAGCTGGTAGATAAATATTCTTCTGGAGTAAATACGGAAAAATGTTGAATTGATTGAAGCTTCCCTATACTGAAACAAATTTCAAAAGAACCTCAAACACATACAAAGCTAGTTCTTTTTAGCAAGACTGTAGGAAGCTGGCACGGGCTAGGATCATTAAGCCAAACACTCTCTTGTAAATGAGCAAATTATCTGCTCTTATAAATGGCTGAAAATCCACTGCAGTTAGTGAAGTTGACCTGCACTGGACTTTTTCCAATTTGTAACAATAAAAAAAAAATGGCTCTGAAACACTCATGTGTTCTCCAGTGCTTCTGAAAATAAGAGTAGTATAGATGACAGGAGGAAAGACTATTTGCATGCAATATATTCTTGTTATTGTATTTTGCTATTTTGTTTCTGTTTCTGGTCTTTATACAGCTTATTTCAAACAGCAAGCAAGTGAATGTGTAACTGCCCAAGCAGTTGTGGAAACATCTGTTTGGACCGATACGATTTTCTTCTCTCTATGCATATTTTGCTTGGGTTTAACTTTATTGCTTATTGGATAATATTGTCTGTCCTTCTGTATAAAGTACTTTGTGTAAATCTGCCCAGTCTCTTGACACAGTAACCACTACAAAATGTCACTGTACTGATCAGCATTTTATGGAACATGCATCACATTCCAGTTCCTTAAAATAATCAGTTATGATAGTCAGCCATTCTTCTTTGTTGAAAACTTTTTCCCTTCCGCAATCACATTTTCGCTCTTTTCATCATTCATATTTTATAAATGTCTACATAATACCATTTAATGTATGTTCCATAATGGTAAAGAAGGCTCCCATGCTTATTTCTTTAATATATTACGTACATTAATTTGAGATATTTCTCTTTCTTTTCTTGTTTTAAAATTTGTAATAGTTTAGCTAGTTCTTTTCAAAACTTTCTAAGTGCATGCAAGTTGGAAAGAGTTGATAGGTGGCATTTCTTTTCAGGAATTAAGAACAGTTGCACTTTTCTCTGTTTCTGCAGTAGTTTTTGTTCCATGTTAAAGTATTAAGGATGTGTTAATAAATATGCTCATTCAGTAGCTGATCTAAAGATTTGGAGAGACACAACAGTAAAAGCTAAGGCTATGAACAGACTGATATCTGAACTGTACATTGTATCCATAGATAAGAAGATGAGTTTAGCTTTATTTTTGTTTTATTATTCTGGAAATAAAAATTCTGGTGGAAAGGTACTGTAATTCACTAAGCTGGTCAATGACCTTGTCTTCTTTCCAGCATGGTTTCCATCGATGGGTCCCGATGGGATGCATCCACGTGCTGAGGGAGCTGGCGGAGGTAATTGCTAGGCCACTCTCCATCATCTTTGAAAAGTCGTGGAGAACAGGAGAGGTGCCTGAAGATTGGAGGAAAGCCAATGTCACTCCAATCTTCAAAAAGGGCAAGAAGGAAGACCCGGGAAACTACAGGCCAGTCAGTCTCACCTCCATCCCTGGAAAGGTGATGGAACGGCTCATTCTGGAACTCATCTCCAAGCACATGGA